>PVIR01013959.1:0-41385 GCA_004026965.1 Petromus typicus | reverse complement strand
TTTTTTACATGGGAACTCAAGGGCCAAATGTTCTTTAGTTCTCTGTTAGTGCAGGTGTGTTATTACTCTCTCTTGGAAGCTAAATGTTGACACTGAAGAAAAATGCAACACGCAAATGTGTTTTGTGAATCACTGGGTGCTGTTGCTGCTTCAGTGTCTGCTATCAACAAAGAGCGGTCACAGAGAGAACTTTCTCCTTCAGCTCACAAGGGCCTCATCTTAAAGATCTTACATTTGTCTTATATCAATGCAGAAGTTAGTTTTTTGGGGAAAACTGCATAAAGAAAGCAGCCAGGTACAAACGTATCTTGGGGATATCCAATTTAGTAATAATTTTAAAATTCTTCATTTTCATTGTAGGTAAAAGTAAATAATGATTTTAATTATGAATTATATGAAAGTAGTTGGTCTTACCAAAAACATATATTGACAGACCACACATCATCCAGGAAGGGTAGTTTCTTCTTTATCTCTTCATCATCTCATTCATACAGTCACGCTTCGGATCTCAACACACAATATAAGGAAAAGGTTAGTACAAACTGACAGCTGACTTTTCTGTATTTTATTGGTTTTAAGTGTTGCTAACATTAACAACAGTGTATTTATCAAAAGATTTGCTTTCCTATTTAAATGAATGTGATTGTATCTCCATTAAGAGACAAAATTACTTCCTATAGGTACAATATTGCTTGCTAATTCTCTTGATAATATATTTATTTATACTCTTGTTTTCTTACTAAAGTATTTGTTCCTATTTGAAAACCTTAAACTTATCTTCAGATCTTCTGTTTTAAACTATCTTAAAATTCTTATGGATACTGTTATCACTGTTTTAAATGTTATATTTAACATTAGAAAATGCATATTTAAAATGTGCTTCCTAAAAGTTAATAGTAGAGTCTTTTTAGAAGATGTGTGAAGTTAAAGGATTTTTTAAATACTTTATCATTTTTGAGGTGCCAAAAATTTCATTTGAAGTATCTAAAAGACTCATTTTTTAATACTTTGCTATTCTGAAATATCAAAGCTTTCACATTGGAAAATCTGAGAAGTCAAGATGGATTGGACTAATTGACACACACTTAATATAAAAGAACTTACCTGGTTAATCATCTCACAATCTGCATATTTTATCTCACCCTTAAAGTCAGTAGTTTAATTACTAAGCTATGCAAAGTAGTTATAAAGACTGTTAATTTTATTTGTTTTATGTCTAATACCTTTGTGGGAGTATGAGCTGTTAAAACACTTAATATCTGTTTATTATGTTGTTTACATAATGAGGATTTAGTATAAGGTAGGTATGTCTTAATATGATTAAAGATGCTTAGGAAGGGGCTGGGGATATAGCTCAGTGGTTCCAGCGCCTGTCTTGCAAGTGCAAGGGCCCGGGTTTGATCCCCGGTAACCACATAACAATACTGGGCGTGGAGACTCACCCGAGCAGCAATCAGTACCACATAACACAGTGCCAGACGTGGTGGCTCTGGCCTGTAATACCAGCACTCAGGAGGCAGAGGCAGGAGGATTGCTGTGATGTGAGTTGGAGGCTGAGCTCAGGGCCAGCCTGAACCACAAAAGTGAGAACCTGTCTCAAAAAAACCTTAAGAAAAAAAAAACAAAAAACAAAAACGATACTTAGGAAGTATTTAAAATACCTCATTATAAAGTAGCTTGGTGTGGGCTGGGGATTTAGTTCAGTGATTCCGGTGTCTGCCTGGCAAGTGCAAGGTCCTGAGTTTGATGCTTTGTATCACATATCACAATACCAGGTGTGGTGGCTCACACCTGTAATCTTAGCACTTGGAAGGCAGAGGCAGGAGGATTGCTGTGAGTTTGAGGCTAGCCTGGGCTACATAATGAATTCAGGGCCAGTCTGAACTACAAAGTAAGACCCTGTCTCTAAAAAAGAAATAAAGTAGCTTAGTGTATAATCACATTATTGTGAAGGATAAATTATATAGTTATCTTACCTGTAAGTCATGGTCAAGATGTGGACCTTTAGAACATATTTGAATACTCATTTATGATATTCATTAGCAGTAGACGGAGTTGTTTTGCTTTTCCTAGTTGAGAAGGAAATAGCAAGTTGGTCTTGGAGTTGCAAAGGTCATATGTGAAAGAAATCACCACGCTTTCATTCCTATTTGGGACTCTGAAGTTGCTTAGATTAATTCAAGAAGGTGGACCCCAAAGTGACTTTATCATGCATTAAAAATAAAAAAATATATAACCAGGATTGACTGGTGGTAATAGTTGATGGAGATGTTGGACAGGTAAATATTTCATTAAATTTTTTATCTTCTACTTAAAGCTCCTTATTTATTTTCTTATTCCTTCAGCGTTATCAATTGTTGGTCATTAAGAACCTTGTTGAAGTGGCTCAGTTCATTAATAATAATCCAGAAAATTTACAGTTGGCTGAGCCGTTCTGGAAAGAGCTCTCCCACCTTCCTCCTCTATATGACTACAGTGCCTACCGAAGACTAATTAACCAGTATGGGACACATTATCTACAGTCTGGGTCTTTGGGCGGAGAATACAATGTTCTGTTCTACGTGGACTCAGACAAAATGAAAAAAAGTGGTACAGTATTTAAAATTAGTCTAAAGACATTTCCGGGATTTTAATGGAAAATGACTTGTAGTTAACTTAAACTTTTGAGCTTTAAAATATGATAGAGATTTAAATTGCAAAAGAGTCCACAATTGCAAGAATCCATTATACTCTATTCAAAAATCTTACACAGTTTAAGAAATGGCTGCCTACTCTTTTGAATAATAACCTGACGTAAGCCATTATCATTATTGGCTGTCTCCAGAGAGTTTTAGATTTTTAGACTGCTTTATAACCTTTCGCATATTAAACAATATTTTTGAAGAAAGTTAAATGAAGAATTTATGGATATTCCACAAATCAAATGTTTAAAAGAAGTATTTTACTTGCTATCACTCATTTTAAAAATCTCCCCTGCATATCACCTTGCTTATTATCAAATACTGCAGTGAGAGCTTAAATCTGTCAGTTGCCTTCCTTAGAGCAGGGAGTTGCATCGTTACCAGCACTCCTTGCTGCCACCCCCAGTGTGGGAGGGCACTGTGATCCCTGGTCTATAGACAGAAACAAAGAGACTCAGGGTTGCAAGGAGAACTCATCCAGGGCCATGAATCACAAAGGAGTTTAAAATCAGGACTAGCTGACTTCATTATCAGCTTGTCTTATTCCTCATTTTGTCTTGCTGCAACAGTTGCCTTATTTTTGGTAGAATCAGACATACCACTGCATTCATGGACAGTGCAAGGTCTTGAGTTTGAATGCAGGGAACACGCCTGCCACCTGCCCAGATGAGGGATCTATGTCTTATCATGGACTCTTCCTCTCCAAAGAATGTTAGCTTACTAATGTTCCAAGTCAAATCTTTCTGTGTTTCTCTTTAGTCAATACCCACATTTTCTTTTCCATTTTAAACCACGTCTTCACAGTCTTTCTTTTCAAAGATTCTACTTCACTGTGAGCATTTTCTATTTCACAATTTATAACATACAATTCTAGGACTCATTTACATCTTTATTTTCTCATACTAGAGAAAAGATGCGATATGTACCTATCTGTGACCTATTTATTTCACTTATTAGGATATCCTCAAGGTATGTCCATTTAAGTATAAATGATTCAAACTCATCATTTTTTGTAGCAGAGTAATACTCCATCCTGTAGAAGAACCACAGCTTTTTTATCCAGTCTCCAGTTGATGGTCACTTGGGTTGTTTCTAAGATGTAGCAATCACAAACTGAGCTGCTATAAACATGGGTGCACATATGTCACTGTGATATGAGTCTTTTAATGCTTTTGTGTATATACCTAGCAGAGCAATGGCCAGATCAAATGGAACCTCCAATCCTGCCTTTTAGTGTAATCTCCAAACTGATCTCCACAGGGGTTGTACGAGTCTACAGTCCCACCAGCAGTGGAGAAGGGTTCCTTCTTCTCTGCAGCCTCGCCAACATTTGCTGTTGGCTGAATCTGAAATGGCCGCCATTCTATGTGGAGTGAGATGAAGTCTCAGTGTTGTTTTCATCTGCATCTCTTGAAGGACTATTGATGTTGAGCATTTCTTCATATGCTTCTTAGCTGCCCTTACTTCTTCCTCAGAAAAATATCTGTTCATTTCAGATGCCCATTTTTGAATTAGGTCTTTAATTCTGGGTGGGCTGATTTTTTTGAGCTCTTTATATATTCTAGATAGTACCCCTTTGTCTCAGGAACAGCTGGTAAAAACTTTTTCCCACATTGTTGGTTGCCTTTTTGCTCTGTTGGTGGTTTCCTTTGCTGTGCAGAAGCTTTTTAAAAGAATGAGGTCCCATTTGTTGATTTCTTGAGCCAATTTCTGTGCTATAGAGGTTTTGTTCAAAAAGTCTTTCCCTAAGCCAATGTCTTCAAGAGTTTTACCTAACCTGTTTTGCAACAGGTTTAGAGTGTCTGTTTTAATATTTAGATCTTTTATCCACTTCAATTTTAGCTTGGTACATGGTGAAAGAGTTAGATCTAGTTTTAGTCTTGGCAAGTTAAAGCCCAGTTTTTCCAGCACCATTTGTTAAAGAGTCTTGTTTTGGGGTTTCAGATGAAAGTTTGGATTTTTTTCTCTAGATCTGTGAAATATACTGCTAGGATTTCAATTGGGATTGCATTGAATCTGTAGAATAGTTTTGGGAGTATAGCCATTTTGACAATATTGGTTCTTCCTATCCAGGAGCAAGGTATGTCTTTCCATTTTTTGATATCATCTTCTATCTCCTTTTTCAGAGTGCTATAGTTTTCAGAGTAGATGTTTTTCACTTCCTTCGTTAGATTGATTCTATTTTTTTGGGTGCTATTGTGAAAGGTACTGACTCTTCAATTTCTATCTCAGTGGGTCTACTGTTTGTGTATATGAAGGCTATTGATTTTTGAAAGTTGACCTTGTAACTAGCTATACAGCTAAACTTGGCAATTAGGTCCAGCAGTTTATTAATTGAGTTTTTAGGATCCTCTAGATAGAGTATCATGTCATCAGCAAATAATGACAATTTAACTTCTTCTTTTCCAAGCTTTATTCCTTTTATTTCTTTCTCTTGCCTAATTGCTATGGCTAATATTTTCAGAACTATATTGAACAGAAGTGGTGAGAGAGGACATCCTTGTCTTGTTCCTGATCTTAGTGTGAAAGGTTTCAATTTTTGACCATTTAGTATGATACTGGCTGAAGGTTTCTTGTAGATAGCTTTTATTAGTTTGAGGTACAGACCATCTATTCTGATCTTCTGTAGAGTTTTGAACATAAATGGGTGTTGTATTTTGTCAAACACTTTTTCTGCATCAATTGAGATGACCATATGATTTTTGTCCTTAAGCCTGTTATTATAGTGTATAACATTGATTGATTTACATATGTTGAAACATCCTTGCATCCCTGGGATGAATCCAACTTGGTCAGGGTGTAGAATCTTTTTGATAATTCTCTGTATTCTGTTTGCCAGTATCTTATTGAGGATTTTGGCATCAATGTTCATTAGGGATATTGGCCTATAGTTCTCTTTTTTGGTTGGGTCTCTCTCTGCTTTTGGAATCAGGGTAATGGTTGCTTCCAGGGATGAGTTTGGGAGCACTGCTTCCTTTTCAATTTCATTGAACAGTTTCAGAAGTAGAGGCACTAACTCCTCTTTAAAAGTTTTATAGAATTCAGCAGTAAAACCATCATGTTCAGGGTTTTTCTTTGTTGGCAAGTTTTTAATTACATTTTCCATTTCACAGATTGTTATTGGGGCATTTAACATTTCTATATCTTCTTTATTCAGCTTTGGGAGTTCATATGTGTCTAGAAATCTATCCATTTCTTCTACATTTTCCATTTCATTGAAGTATAACTTTTTAAAGTAGGTGTTTATTATCCTCTGGAATTCCTCTGAGTAGGTAGTAATTTCTCCATTCTCATTCCTGATAGCATAGATATGAACCTTTTCCTTTCTTTGTTTAATGAGGTTGGCTAAGGGTCTATCAATTTTGTTTATCCTCTCAAAGAACCAACTTTTCAATTCATTGATTTTTTTGAACCATTCTCTTGGTTTCTATTGCATTAGTTTCTTCCCTGATCCTTATAATTTCTGCCTAGTGTGAGCTTTGGGTTTGTTTTGTTCCTCTCTTTCTAGTTACTTGAGGTTCAGCATTAAATTGTTTATTTGAGCTTGCTCCATTTTCTGGATGTAGGCTTTCACTGCTAAGAATTTTCCTCGTAGAACTGCTTTCATTGTGTCCCATAAATTTCTATATGTTGTACTGAGGTTATCGTTTAGTTGTAAGAACTGCTCAATTTCTTCTCTAATTTCTTCTATGACCCATTGGTTGGACAGCAAAGTGTTGCTCAGTTTCCATGTGTTTGTGAGGGTCCTGGGCTTTCCTTTGCTATTCAGCTCCAATTTCAGGGCACTATGGTCCGACAGTATATAAGGGATAACTTCAATCCCTTTATATTTGCTTAAACCTGTTCTATGAATGAGCACATGGTCTGTTTTGGAGAATGATCCATGAGCAGCTGAGAAGAATGTAAATTCTGACTTTGTGGGGTGAAATACTCTGTAGGCATCTATTAAGTCCATTTGCTGAAAAGTCTGGTTGAGCTCAAGGATTTCCTTATTGACTTTTTGTCCAGTCGATCTGTCTCTTTGTGACAGTAGGGTATTGACAGTAGGGTAACTTTCTTTATTTTTCTCCAAGATATTCTTTAAAATGTTTTGGAGCACAGGTTTTGTATTTGTGAAGTTTTTCAGGTGTTCTTTGTCATGGAAGTATCTTATTTCCCCATCAATTTTGAAGGATAGTTTGGCAGGATACATCAGTCTGGGTTGGAAGTTATTTTCCTTTAGGGCTTGAAAGACTTCACTCCAGGCTCTTCTTGCATTGAATGTTTGAGTTGAGAAGTCCGCTGTGATCCTGACATGCTTCCCTTGGAATGTAGCTTTTCTTTTCTCTGGCTGCTTTCAGTATTTGGGGTTTTTTTTTTTGGATATCTATGACTTTTATGATTATATGCCTAAGTGTAGATTTTTTCATGTCATGGGTGTGGGGCATTCTTTATGCTTCGTATATTTGTATGTCCAATTCTTTACCTTTTTCTGTGATGTTTTCTGCTATTATCTCTGTGAATAGCTTTTTGATGTCTTTAGATTGTCTCCTGCTTCCTCAGTGACTCCTATCAATCTTATGTTATTCTTCTTTGAATCATCTAGGAGCTGTTGGATTGACTTTTCATTATTGTTTGCTTTTTTCTATAGATTATGCCTTGCCAGTTCATTGGTTGAGATCCTGTCTTCTAGGTCTGAAATTTGGTCTTCTGCCAAGTTCATTCTATTGTGCAAACTTTCATTTCCTTTCTTAATTTCCTGGGCTTCTGCTTGTAGGTGTTTAAAAGGTTCCATTGCTTTTGCTATCTTGGGTTCTATCAACTCAATGATTTCCTCTTTAGCTTTATTAATCATCATGTTGACAGTGTTCAATGTATCTGCTTTCATCTCAGAGATCAGTTCTGATTTCCATTTTACTAGATCTGCTTTGGTTACCATTTCCAAGGATGCTGGAGACTGGCCTTCAAACTTCTCTATTTCCCTTCCTCCTGTATTATCTGGAAGTGAGGATCTTTGTATCTAAGACTTTGAGTGTTTCCTCATCTCTGAGTTTTTGTTGTTGCTGTTGTTTTTGGCTTTGTACCTGCCCTGTTTTCTGGCGATGTTTTTTGCAAGTCTCTTTCCTCCTAATAGTTAGGACCCTTAAAATATTAGTGTTTTCTGGGTTGTTCTTTACAGTCTATATTGGGACCTAAAGAAAAACCCCTAGTTCTGGCACACCACATGAGTTACTCAATCAATACAGTCAGAACACCTTGTCTTGTCTGCTTTAGAGGCAGGAAGCCTCTGGCTCCTGCACTGCTGTGATGGCACTGCCTGAGGTTCCAATGGGCCTCCCTGCTCACCAGTACCATCTCTGGGCTCACTTGTGCAGTCGGCCTTGAAGCCAGTAGGCTGTAGGCCCTGTGAAGCTGCAATGGTACTGGTTGATGTTCCAACAGGCCCACCTACTCATCAATATAAGGACACTGGATGTACTTCTGCAGTTGACATGGAGAAGGTCAGATTCTGGCCTACTAAACTCAGTCCCTGGCCACTCTTCTGGTGTGGGCCTGGAGGCCAGCAATCTCCAACACTTGTGCAGATTCAATGGTGCCAGACGCTGCTTCCAAAGCCTCCCACTTCTAACCTCAGTCCCTGGGCGCTCTTCCGGCATGGGCCTGGAGGCCAGCAAGCTCCAACTCAGCGTGGATTCAATGGTGCCACTAGCTGCTTCCAAAGCCACCTGCTGAACTATATTTTTTGTACCTCCCTTCCGGATAAAATTTAACTGAATATTACAAGATATTTAAACTTTGTTAATTTCACAATTTAAAATACCTGTGCAGACACATCTTTTGCTAGCAAAGACAGGCATTATTTCTCTGAGAATCAGAGCACCAAGAGGTTTGATCTAAACTCAAATTTCACCCCCCAACCAATTCTACCTCACTTGAAACAAACAGAGAGGGTTTTTAATTTTTCCATGTTGGCAACATTATTACTTTTTGAGAAAAGTTTCACATTGGACCAGTTTATGCTCTTTTTAAAGTTCGTATTTAAATATAATATCTATTTCTAGGACATCATTTGTTCTTAACAAACATTAATGTTATTCAATAAAAGCTAGTAAGATTATATGAGAAAGATATATTTTCACACTTTCATGCTTGTAATACTGGGGTTGAGCTCAGGGTCTTGGAATGTACCCCTGAAGTGCACCCCAGACCATACTTAATTAATTTCTACCCTGCTATGTAAAACTGCATTGGCACAACATTTGCTAATAAGCAGAAATGTCGCATTTGATATGTTTTGAGAAGACTTGCAGAACCACCTATGTTAATGACAGAAAAAGGAAGATGCAGCCACTAGAACTAGGACTTTAGAAGTTAATCAGCATAGAAGTAGAATACAGATTTCAGAATTCCCTGTAGAGTGGTTGGGAGCCACCATGCTCTCATTCTTATCTTTTTGTTTCATGTTTACTGTAAATGAGTAAAAGATATCCTTTTCTGGGCCGGGGATTTAGCTCAGTCATTCCAGTGTCTGCCCAAGTTCAAGTGCAAGGTCCCAAGTTCAATCCCCAGTAACCACATACCACAATGCCAGGTGTGGTGGCTCATACCTGTAAGCACAGCACTCGGGAGGCAGAGGCAGGAGGATTTTTGTGACTTTGAGGCCAGCCTGGGCTACACAGTGAGTTCAGGGCCTGTCTGAACTACAGAGAAAGACCCTTTACAAAAAACAGAAACCAAAAAACAAAAACCCTAGAAAAATAATTTTCTGGAATATTCAATTTCTACTTCATTCAGTGTTTCATATGGAAATAACACCTTCTGTAGGGCTATTTGGCCAAAACTAATATGAAAATAAATCTCTTTTTCTGAACTTTGAACCTATCATGTACTTGAAAATGTACATATCCTGTCATTCTTGATTAAATGGCCATAGTAGCAGGAAACTACCTGCGTCCCCACACTCTTACCTAGATACATCCTACAGAAGATATTCCATAAATGCAGAAACTGAACACATCTCTTTTGCATTCCTCTCCCCCAGGGTCGAGTTCAGTAGATGGAGAGAAATGTACTTCCTCAGATTTCCAATTTATCTTTGGATCATCATCAAAGCACAAATGTGACAAACTGGGAGAAGGCTCGAAATCAGCTTCAGGTAAATAAAGTGTGGTCTCTTTCTATCTCTGTCTCTCTCTCCCCCTTTCCCCTCCTTTTTGCCCTCTCTTCCTCTCTCCCTCTCTCTACCTCTGCTCTCAAAGGTTTTCAAAGTGTTGGAAGGTCTTCTACTTTGTGTTTTTCACATATTTAGCTATGTGTACTTCTACTCTCATTTGCATACATCATGACACTGAGACGTTATGCAGGACGATTATCTCCTCTGTAGTATAAATGCACTCTCAGTGTTAGCAGTGTTCCTCCTTGTGATGGCTGGAAGCAAGTCTAGCAAAGTGACAGTATTGGGGGAACATTTAGTTTTATTCTGTGACAAGGACATTTGATGCATTTAAGATTTCTGTTGCATGCTGCAGGGCGTGGGAAGTGTGCAAAAGGTGGAGTGCTAGTCTTTGAGTAATTGAAGAAACTTTGATTTAGGTACCATGCTAAGGACTTTGAATTTCACCCTGACAGTACCATTTAAAGATTTAATAAAAAGACTGATTAAATGTAGAGGAAGATGGGGGATGGAGAAGGAATGATCTATTAAGATAAGAAGCAGAAAAGATAGCACATAGAGACACAGGCCAACAAAGTGAATTGCTAAAGAGAAGTCAAAAAAGAAAAAGAATGAAAAATATCTTTTGGATTTTGATATTATAACTTACTTTCCATAAAAGCTAGAGATTCCATAATATCATGGGGACAGAAATTAGACTTTTTTGAGTTGTATAAGGCAGAGATAGAGCAGTACCAGACCTTAAACTTTCTGAGTAATGGCAGAGATTGAAGACTGATCCTGGTGCCTTAATTGTCAACAAGGATGCAGGAATTCTTCAGACATTAGTACATACCTGCGAGGAGAAAGACAGATTAGTTAAAACCAGGTTTATGTACTTATTCAGTTATTTCATTCATCAACTTGTGAGTCTGTAGTATGTGCCAGGACTTTGTTTAAGCATGAGCCTACAGCAGTAATACACCACAAGTGCTCATCTTCAGAGCATTGACACAGTAAAGGAAAATTTCTGGAATGAGTTGTAAAACAATGCCCTGGAAATAGAAATGGAAGTGAGATCTTTGGGGGAGTTGTTGATGTTACCAGTTGGGCTCATTGATTTAATTATGTATATAACAAACACATCATTACTGTGTGTCCAGAACATTTTAAGTGATTTTCAAACAGTAATCTACTTACTTTTCCTATTTAACTGTTTGATTTTAATTATGCCTCCATTTTACAGACAGGACCACTGAGACACAGAACAGTTGGTGAGGATCACAGTTAGGAAGAATGAGACATGAGGTGGGAATACATAACATCTGGGCACAGTCTAGGCTCTTCACGGATGCACTGTGCTGCAGTTTCTAGGAAAAAAGAGTAAGGGTGGAAGACTTACTGGCATATGGAGACAGAAGTTATAGACTTAAAAATAACATACATACCAGTTTCTTAAAAATGTGTGATCCTGAAACAGGTGTTTTGATGGAGGCAATGGCTTCCAAACCTTGGTGTTCAGGAGGATCACTTGGGAATGTCTGTAAAAATGCTGATTCTGAGGCTTCTCTTGCTGATTCCCTCACAGTCCACAGTTGGGTTCAGGAATCAGCAGTCACTCGAGTAGCTGTGACTTGGTAGTTCAGAGCCTGGACCTTGCAGTACACTGCATTTGGAAGGTCTGCATATGAGAACATAATTATCAGTGATGATGAAGAATCACTCAGGTAATTTGTTTAAAATATCAGGCTTTTATAATTTCTCATTATAGAAGTACAATATGCTCATTTTATGAAATAACAAATTGTGTTGTTACAAGAAAGGAAATGGAAATCACTCAGAATGTGATCTGTATGATTAAGAATTTCTAGTCATGACCTCTCTAGAAATCAATTACAAGTGGAGATAAAAATATTTCTGAAGTTATAAGGCACATAAATGGAAAAAAGAATTCAATTAGCATTCAGACTTTTCAGAACACTTTTCATGTGTTAGGTAGTGTATTTCTGTTAACTAAGAGGATTTTAAAATTGTTAAAATACTAGTTGCAAGGACTATTTTCATCCCAATATTTTATTGCAAAAATTTTTAAACATACCAAAAATTAGAATAGTGTAATATTTAATACCCTTATACCATCACGTATATATAACTATTATTTTGACATGTTGCTATATTTATACTACTGTATGATTATTTAACAGTATCTATATATATACATATATAATATATTTTAAATTTTTATAATTTTTGCTTAGAGATTTGAAATTCAATTTCAGACATAATAATACTTCATCCCTAAATATATACTTACATGTTGTAAGGACATTCTCCTGCAAAATATGACATTTCCATTATACTAAAAACATTGGAAACATTAAAAATAAGTTTCTATTACAACCCACAGTCAGGAAAGTAATTTTTGTTTGCTTTTAAAAATGATTTTCTTTCTTAGAGCTGCTTTATGTTAACAGACCAATTGAGAGGGAAGTCTACGACGTGGCATTGCCTTCCTGCCCGCGATACCTGCAATGTCTCTCCCACTCTTCATATTCTCCACCAGAGCAGAATGTTTGTGAGGACTGGTGAATCTCCATTGACACACTGTTATCACTCAACCACAGTCTACATTAGATTTTGCTCCTGGAGTTCGCTTTTATGGGTTCTGAAAGCTGTATAATAACACTGATCTACCATTATAGTATTTACACGGAGTGGTTTCTGTCCTGCCTATGTATGCTCCCTCTCCTAGCCACTACTCATTATTATTCATACATGATGTTCAGTTGGTAGATTTTTATAAATACTCGAAGGACACTTCGCTTTGATGGTTTCATTGTCATTTTATCTGTGCAGTCTGACTTACTGCCCTGGATTTCTCCTGTGTAGGAGATGACAGCGATGTGTTGAGTGGACAACCCTTTGTCAGAGGGGGAAGTCCAGCCCTCATAACTGGCCTTAGTTTCCTGCAGTTGAGCAATCCTGCTGGGAACAAAGAGAGATATTCTGCCTGGGCGGAAACTGTGCCTAATTTTCCTCAAGTCATAAAACAAAAGGTATGTGATGCTCTGTTTAAAGCAGCGGGAAGCAGTCATGTTTATTTGCATTGGGGAAATGACATTAAATCAAGGTGGCTAAACAGTCTGGTGTAATTAGCATTTTCTGTATCCCAATTATGTTTTATTTAGTAAAATGAATGCATACATAATAATAAGAAACAGAAGGTGTGTTATCTGGTATTTTTGTATCTCTGTGGTAAAGGTTAAATGCCTTGTAAATCTCAAGAGAAATTAAAGGTGAAATTTATACCTTTAACTTCTGGCCTAAGTTGAATTATATTTTGCTCAGTTCCTAATTCAGAAGAGCTATGGCTTCTTGCAAGGGGAAGGCTTTTACACTCGCCTGTTATAACACCTATCAGATCAGATCACCCTATCTCTGTGGCCATGGCTCACCTGCTTTGAGGATAGCGTCTCAGAAGTAAGAGTGATTTGCTGATCCAGTCTGTTCTTTCATAACACAGCCTTTGTGTCCCCCCCAAATCACTGAGCTGTGTAGAATTGAACAGTAAAGAACCCAAGGCTTGTAGGGAGAAACTGTGTTGGGAATATAACCTTAAAAATCATCTTCTGTGATGTCCATAAGAATATAGGTATCAACTGAGGAACTGTAATTTTATATATGTGAAGTTATTAAGATATGTATACAAAACAAGGTGTACTACCTGGAAGAAAGACTGAAGCTCGTCACATGCAGGAAGGGTGACCTCGTGTGAGTTATCCTGGCATGACAGAGGAAGCAATCAGAAATCTGCTGGACGATGTGGCACAGATGTCTGGGTGTGGCTTGTAAGGCGGGTGGGAATTGATGGAGATGTCGCAGGTGTGTAGATGCAGGTGTGTCCTCTATGGAACCAGTTGGGATGCATGAAGTTTTCATTGTTCTCCCTGTGTTACTTGCAGATAAAATTGAACAAAACAAAATTCAACATTTGTGAGATGTTCAAATTATTCCCTAATACGGCAATCTCAGTGGCTTGGATCCACACTTTCAAAACAAACATTATAGCAGAGCTGATTTTATTATCTATTCCCTGGTTTGAGAGTCTCATGCAAAGCTAGATTTTCAGGGTTTAAGAGTCTTGGACATGCTCCATATACTCAGAAAATTGACAACAGCTTTTCAAGTACTCTCCTAGCACGTCCCACAGCCATTTCCTCTGAATAAGGCTGAGGATGAAAAGGATGAAGTTTTTTCCATAAACTTCTGGAAGTGTCATCTGTAAACATTTAAAATGACTTGTATTCATTGTCAGTGTCCTATATATTCTTCTGAAATTTTAAGCTGCTGAGTAGGGAAAATCAAGTATTCTTTTACACACTCAATTATATACTCTTTCATAGAGAACTGTAAATCCTCATGCTGTGTTGACTTATTGGCTAGGAACAGTGAAAGAAAAAAAACACCAGGTAGATCTGTGATTGTGCAAGGCCACCTGCTCAGAAGAGCCTGGCCTCCAGAAGCTGGCGGTGCGCATCTCTTCTGAGCTGTGTGTACTGTGACATCCTGGCGGCAGCCTAAAGTTGATCATGGTGAAAAGACACTGAAACAATCAGGAAGGGTTGGAAAGCAGAGCCCTTTTCTCCTAGGAGAGGCCACTGTTTTAACTTTTTCAGCACATTTGTGATTTCTAGTTGCTTCTTCTAAATCTTCTAATATAGAGAAATAATGTCTACCTTCTTCGGGAGAAAAGTCTACAATGTTCACTAAAAAATGTGAAATCCCTCAGAGCCAAGAAATTTAATTCTAAATTGAATGACACTTGTTTCTCTGCTGTAATTTAAGTGCATTTCATTTTTTTCCTCTGAAAGTAGTACAGTATTGTCCACAAAATAATCGTCTACTAAGTAGAAAACAAATAAACTTTTATAAAATTTTATGCAGGCATACAAAATCTAAAAATGTATTTCTCTGCTAGCTAATTCAGGTTGGTCTTGATTTTTGTTGCCAACAGAGCGATTTGCTTTCATTTTTAAGTTGAGCAAAAATAATTGTACCATAGTTCCTCCTTATCTGCAATTTTACTTTTCTTGGTTTCAGTTTCAGGTCAATTGTGGTACAAAAATATTAAATGAAAACTTCCAGAAATAATTAATACTTTTTTTTGTCATGCTAGAGGTTGAATCTAGGTTGCTTGCACTGAGTATATTTCCAACCCTTTAAAAAAATTTTTGTTGTAAGTAAAATGGCCCATGATGGCTTGAACTTGCAATCCTCTTGCCTAAATGCTGGCATTACAGGAGTGTGCCATCATATTCGACTTAATTCATAAGTTTTAAATGACTTTTATAACAATATAATTGCTGTGTTTTTATTAGTTATTGTTATTCATCTCTCAGTATGCCTTATTTACAAATTAACCTTTATCAATGGCATATTTATACAGAAAAATACAATATATATAAGGTTTGGTATTATCCATGGTTTCTAAAACTATAGGATCTTGAGACAAATCCATGATAAACAAGGGAGGGCTGCTATAAGAAATGGTAGGGTGGCTTTTGATTTATTTCAATGGGGACTGTGGCTAATGTGAAAAACAGTTTCACCTGAAGCTTTTCACCATGACTTTCATTTCTTTCTTTGTGTAGATCACTCCTCTTTATGAGTTGGTGAAGGAAGTACCTTGTGCTTCTGTGAAGAGACTATACCTAAAGCGGGCCCTTGAGGAGTACCTGGACGAGTTTGAGCCCTGCCATTGCCGACCTTGCCAAAACGGGGGCACAGCCATTGTGGTGGGGACCCAGTGTCAGTGTTATTGCAAACCGTACACCCATGGGGTGGCATGTGAGCAGGGCATCCTCGTAGGGGACCACGCAGGTCAGTGCTGCCTTTTCTTTGGTCATGATGCATGTATTGCAAAGGAAATGAACATTTGCTTTCTGGCCTTGCTGTGTGCTTTCTGGTATATGAAGAAGTGAAATTACATTTGAATTTACAATTTCCCTCCTGTGTCTGTCCCTACATTATTGTTACCTTTTGTTGTTTTCTTTTTATCCACATGAATTAATAGCCCCACTATGATTCCCCTCCTCATTTTCTATTCAAATAAGAAAAATCAAATACAGTTAAAATATTTTCCCTCATTTCAACATTATCTCCATGATATTTTGCTGCAACAAGCCTACAAAGCTTGTGTTCACATTGCCTAACATTTCTGATAAACTCTTTGAAACCTTTCTACTTCTGCTTTGTGTAATGAACTATTAATCATAGCACCCGCTTGGTGCTTCAGACACTTTGGAAAGGGCTGCATGAAGCTAACCATGTTAGTGGTCAAAGCATGAGTACATCCTAGTGTTTATTTTTATGGTTACAGGTTCGTATATGTCTGTATTCTTCAGAAAGCTCATTCCTTAAGGGCAGGTCTGTTTGATTACATTCTTTATTCGCATAGCCTGATATAAGGCTCAGATTCACAGAAGTCACTACACAAGTGTTTGATAAACAAATAGACAGCTAAACAATGGTTGCTCTAGACCTATATGAGGAAGGTATCTTTACCCCCAGAAATGTCTCCTCACGTCTGTCCTGGTAAATTGAAATTCCACAGCTGTAATTATTTTCTTTGCGGCTCAGATTTCCATTATCTGTTAAAATGGAAGCACCTCCTGCTGGTAAGCACCTGGGTGTCAATTACAACATATTAAGCTCTTTTTTTTTTTTTAACCACCTGTCAACCTATTAATGACTACTTTATAAAATAAATCCAATTTTGATAGTGTAAGGAAGGACATAAGAAATATGTAAATTGGGTTGGCTTAATGTGTGTAAACTGAAGCATAGTGGATTAGGGAGAAGAGGAAGATGTCACAGAGCAGATGAAACTTAGTAGCAGCCGAGATACTTGTGTCAGGATCCAACATCCTCAAAACACCACGCGAATCTCAGAGATCTCCATCTGCAGAGGAAAACAAACCTCTTAGGATACGATGCACTTTTTCCTTGTTTTCTAAAAAAAAAATGCGATGGGAGAAAACATCCGAAGAAAGAACCGTGACTCTTAAATAGGTTCCTTTAAATAAGTAGAAAGAAGCTAGAGGAGGCTGACAGGGTACCTGTAAACTGGAGAAGGATGCTCAAGGGAAGAAGAACAATGCACTTGAAAACTTCCTACTCATGCATTCCCCTATTTTACACAAGAAAGAAGTGAGGTGCTGGGGCTGTGGGAGGATAAGGTGGCGCAATCGACTGAAAGATACAGTAGATCGTGTCCTCTTTATGGGGAGTTACAGTCTGCATGGGAGTGTCTTGGTGGTCATCACAGCAGGGAGTGTGGCATTTCAGTGGTTGTCATAGATTCTATGCACGTTAAACAGAAACAATCAGAGACCTCCTGCCTACCTGGCTTGATTTTTATGACAAGTAAAGACCATCAATGATATAGTATACATGAAAGTGATTTGAAGTAGTCATCAAATAATGAACAAATTCAAATTTAAAATATGCAGGAAGGTCACTGAGGCAGCCTTCATGTGGGCATTTTGAGTCAGAACCCTCCTAGTTATTGGAGAGAACCCCGGTAAAAGGCAGAAGTAATTAAGTCCCAGGATTGTGTCTCCCTCCCGTAAATGCCTGGCAAGAGGCGCAGCCATAAGCTCTGAAGTTGTCCTCTCGTAGGATTTATTAAGAGCCTCTCTCTTGTACTATAGGAGGGGTTGATGGAGGTTGGAGTTGCTGGTCCTCTTGGGGCCCCTGTGTTCAAGGTGCAAAAACAAGGACCCGAGAATGTAATAACCCGCGTCCCAGTGCCGGGGGAAAGTCCTGCATTGGAGAGACAACTGAAAGCCGGCAATGTGAAGACAGAGAGCTGGAACACTTGCGGTAGGGACCCTGTGGGGTAGCTGCATTAACCCAGGGCCTGGGCAGAAGCGTAGGACACAAATGGTTGCATGGCAGGACCGAGCAAGTCCCCAGTGATTCTTATCAGTTACTTGTCTGGTAGTCTGGGGGGTCCAGGGCGGTGAGAGAATATTGTGGCCAACTTGTGTTTGTGTGTGTAAGTTTTCCTGACACTAGTGAAGCATAGGGCTGAGTGGCTGGGTGGAGCCTAAGTGGATCAATTTTTAAAATTTAATTGTTTACTTGTACATGTTTGTAATACATAACGATTCCATTCTTCATGGGGAGTTAGTCTGAGTGGGATATGAGAAGCAGCCTTGCCTCAAGCCCATCTGCCATGTTACTTGCTATGTAACCTTGGCTAAATTACTTGCCATAGCTCTAAAATTCTAATGAATGGACTGAAATATCACATGCTTTCTCTTATATGGAAAACACAAAGCATAAACAATCAAAGAACAAAATAAAAGATAGATAACAAGAAATAGGGAAACAGATCTTTTGCAAAAGGGAAGGGGACCAAGAGATGGCGGCAAGTGAGAGGGGAGGGAAAGAGAGAGCAGAGCAACTCCACTCAAGGGATGCCACGTTATGACCTGTACACGTGTACCAATAAAATGAATAAAAGTATTTGAGAAATAGAAATAGATAAACCTATAGTAGGATGTATTAGAATGTAATGAATTTAATTGGATAGAGCAATTAGTGTAGTGTCAGCCACAGAGTAAGTATTTAATAAATATTGTATTACTTTCCAGACTTAACAGTTGCTGACTTATCCTTAGGTTAAGCATAAAGCTAGGTGCTTGAGATGGGTAATATCTTCACTGATTAACCCTGTGGGCATCTGGCATTAACTTCACATTTTCAAGGAGCTTGCAAAAGCTATTTTAAAAATGCATTGTTGATCCAGGGTGTCCTGGTCCAGATTTTCCTATGCCACATTCAACTGTTTACACTGTTTCTGTAAACTTCTTCAGATCAGGGTTTTCACAGAAAGTTCTAATAAGATAATTTGAATATCATGTCAGGTAAACCAAGAGGTAATCTGCTAGGGAATGTGGCGGAAGAGCAGGGAGATGGAATGTCTTATCCCTAGGTCTTCTGTCCTTGTAATCTAACAACAATCAGCATCTCTGGACTGAGGGACCAGGGAGTACAAGTTATGATAGAAAGAAAGTGCTGGCCCTGACAAGCCTCCTGGCACATACTTGTAATTCCAGCACTCGGAGACTGAGGCAGAAGGACTGCAGGGAGTTTGAACGGAGAGCGGTGTCTGTCTGACTGGACCCAGTTTCCCTAACTTTAGACAGAGAGCTGGAGGGAGGGTGATTCCTTCAGGAGGAGTTGGAAGAGTCTTTACCCTTCTCGGTGCGCAGGGAAAGGAAATATTTTCCTTCCCACCACAAACAGGAGACTTTTGCTCAAAGCTTTCCATTTCTGCTTTCCTCTGGATGTTGCAGAAGGAACTGAGCTGAGAAACAGGCTCACTCAGAGGCTACTAGTACACTTTCCCTCAGATTTTGGATCTCTGGAGTAGAGCTTATTCTGGTGGCATATTGACCTCAGAGGTACTATTGAAATTTATTGCTTAATGATGGATTCTGTTATCATTATGTTACTACAAATCCCCTCTGGGGTAATTCTGTTGATGGTGAGTTTTCAGGGTTAGAATTGGGGAGATGGTACAGGACTTGCATCTTTCCATCTTCCTTGTAGACTTAGGAGTTTTGCTTCAAACCTTATCAAAACTGATTTTGTCGACGAATGTGCTACCAATTTTGTGTATTTAAGAAAATGTAAACATTATGACTCTCTCTTGTTGCCTTGTGAGATGTAGAAAGAGAACAATTACAGAAGTCCAACTGACTAGGTGTGAATCTCGCCCTGGTATATGTTAGTTCATAATCTTGTACAAGTTATTGAAACTTTCTGTGTAATTATTATCCTTTACATGTCTTAATCAGTTGCTACAAGTATCTATTGAACTAATGTGTATGCGTAAAGCAACAGTCATGTGCCTGGTGCATAGTAAACCCTTAGAAGTAGGTTTACTTACATACCCTTAGTGTGTTTCCTGTCTCTTAGGACTTCTAAGTTTAATTTGTACACTTTCCATACAAAATTAATTCTGTATTAAAAAATATCAGATTCCGTTAATAGGAGAAAAGTAAGTTCTGAAACTGGTGACCCTGGAAGTCATATAAAACAGATGTGTTGTCCAAAGACTTATCTCTTTTTTCTTTTCTAATTATTAGTACATATTTACAACACACAATAGTTACATTTACTATAAGAAGTTGATACATGGATATTATATATATAATTGCTCTTTTTAAATTGTTCCCCTGTCCCTTCTCTCCTTTCCTGCTCCCTCCAACTTTTATTTATTTATTTATATTTTTTTTAGGTTTTTTTGAGACAGGGTCTCACTTTGTGGTTCAGGCTGGCCCTCAGCTCAGCCTCAAACTCACATCACAGCAATCCTCCTGCCTCTGCCTCCCGAGTGCTGGGATTACAGGCGTGAGCCACCATGCCCGGCACTGTGGTATGTGGTACTGGTTGCTGCTGGGTGTGAGTCTCCACACCCAGTATGGTATGTGGTTACCGGGGAATCGAACCCGGGCCCTTGCACTTGCAAAACAAGCGCCGGAATCACTGAGCTAACGCCCTGGTCCCTCCCTCCAACTTTTGGTCTTCCCGTTTGCAAAAGGCCTATTTTCATTATGATTTGTCTTTTCAATTCTCTTTTTTTCCCTCATCTCCTTTTGTTTTCCCCCTCTCCCTTTCATGGTTGTTTTTGGATACACTGATGGTGTAGCTATTTAAATCACTGTCTTTTGGAGGACCACGTATATATTTGAAATTTTTAACATAGGACATGAGCAGATATTTGGGTCTGAGAAGGACAAAAATATCACATCAATGAACTTACACTTTATATGCCTCCAGATACAAAGGAAAAACTCAGTGTAGTGTAAAATATTTCTTAAACTCTGGAGTTCAGTCACTTAATCACTTTCTTTTTCTCCTTTCAGATTACTTGAACCACATTGCTTTCCTTTGTCTTTGGCACCAAGAGAATTCTGTTCGTCACCTCCTGCCCTGAAAAACGGATTTATTCAAGTTGGTTATGAAATATATATATATATATATATATATATATATATATATATATATATATATACCTAAAATGTTCTAAGTTCTGTATCTCTATTGGTCTGTTATCTATTTCCTTCCTTCATATATAGTTAAAAATATATGTGAATTTTAGTTATAGTGAGACAGATTTTAATTTATAACTTTTATTCTTTGGCCCAAGGTGATTCCAAGTTTTCAGAATTCAGTAAACTTTCTGTGTTGTGGGGAATCAGTACTGCCATTCACTAAATTGAAATGTAATCATGCTAGAGGGCCATTAAACATTGTCACTGTGAACATTAAAAGAAAAGGGAATCTGCAAACACATTCTTGAACTTAGATAACTTTCTTTATTCTTGCCAATGAAAATAGTCTTTAAAAATAATGAACGTGAGATCTTGGGTAGACTGTTAGCTTCATTCTTGTAGTCAAAAGACATTTAGGCCAGTCTATGTGGCAGTCTGGGTCTCTGCAGTTTCCTAGTTCATCAAGGAAAACCAGCATCTGCCATTTGTCACTTCAGGGTCTTGATTTGAGTTTGGAACTGTATTACTTAGGAAATTCTCAGTCTTTTTTCTGGTGAGGCCTTGGTTCACAAATCGCAGTAAAGTTCTGTCATGGTTCACATAGAAGATATTACTCATCAGGAATCTCTCAATACCTGCATTCCTCTGTGATGAAGGATTTTTGCTTCTTAAACTTCAAGCTATTGAGCATGTATGATTGCTGAATGCCACTGAAGTCGCCTTACTGTAGTTACTGTGGAGAAAAAGAATAAGAGAGCCAACAGTCTCTAATGCCCCTATTGTGCTGCAGCAGGCATCACAGTCCATGGAGTTCCTGCAGAGCAGGCTCAGAGAGTGAACCCCAGCAAACATACCTCAGGACCATGAGGTTGTTGTCATCCCACATTCCAACCTGTGCTCTTCAAACACTGCTATACAATCTGGCCATATAGAGTTATCCAGATAATTCAAAAAGAAAGAGATTGATGATTGCCCGCTGTCCTCCACTTTTTCTCATCTAATGGGTTTTGGGAGGAGCCTAAAAGTTTGCTTTAAAAATTGCTACACATTGCTCTGCAGACAGTCAAATTTGGGAATTACTGAGGTAAACATGTGGAAGTCTATTTGCAAAGTTGGAAGAAAGCTTAGAGGCTAGAATTGGGATGAACATGTACCTTTCCCCACTTTCTTCAAATCTCAATACCAACTTGAGGCCTCTGTTTCTTACTGTCTTCCATGGTGGATCAAGATTGAGCCAGGAATATCAAAAACCCATGAGAGGCAGGGACCAGGACATTTTGCTATAGTCCCTAGAACTTGACTCCATGAGAGATCCAGGATTCTTCCAGACTTGAATTTCTTCACCATCACCCTGAGTGGCAGAGAACCAGAAGATAAGGAAAGAAATAAAGGATAACCCCAAATGAACACAGCTATCTTTTGCAGGCTTAGACTTGAAATTCTTAGGGCTACTTTCTGTTGTTTTTTCTGGTTACCAGTTACCATGAAAGCTCACCTCCTGGTAATATAGGCTAATAAAATGTTCTTGCATCTGACTCAGCTACAGCATTATTTCTACACGTAAGGGTAGAATAGGAGGGATGACATGAATGAGAAGACACACATTATGCATTCCTTAAATTCATGAGTGAGAGCCTTGAACTTTCATGAATCAGCCAATAGGACTTTGACATTTCTGTGTATTCATACTAGCACTTATTAGGTAGTACTGCCAATGAACAGCTTCTTCCTAAAAGTATAAGAGAAAGAAATGATTTGAATAGTGTCCAGCAAAGTCATTTTAACAAAATGCTTAGTGTTATAGCATTTTGTATATTGGGAGTGGTCAATACATTATAGTAATCAATGCATTATATATACATTTCATTAATGGTTTTATTGCAATTTGAGATGATAATCATGCTGTTGAATAATATAACAGATAGAAAATATTTTGTGGTTAATTTTTAAAATGAGTTAATGGAATGTGGATTTCCCAATGACTAAAAGAATCTATGATTTATAGGGCAAATAAAAAGAAATATTTTATTAATGCACAATGGATAAACATCCTTCCCATATTTTTATTTTTGCTTAGGGTGAAGATGTCACATTTCCTGTTGGGAAAAACATCATATACACTTGCAGTGAAGGATATTCTCTTGTTGGAGACCCAGTTGCCAGATGTGGAGAAGATTTACAGTGGATTGTTGGAGAAATGCATTGTCAGAGTGAGTGATCTTGTTTATTCCAAGTTACCTCTTTGCCAATAGAACATAATACGTGATGGCCACAATTTAAAGGAGAGTTATTTTGACTGATGGTTGCAGTCCATGGTCTGTGAGTTCCAAGGTAGACACAGGATGACAGAGAGGCCTGGCACAAGAAAAGGTGCTCAACATGCTGCAGCTAGGAAGCCACGAGGGAGGGAAGGACCTGGGGACAGGAATACACAGGTCACACCCTCAGGGACCCACCTGTTTGACTACTAATTCATCAATAGATGAATCTGATGATGAGTACAGGACAGCCAAAGCAACTAGTTTCTTTTAAGAAAACATTTTATCAGTACATGTTTGTGATATAAAGTCGTACACATACGTATCACATCTTAGTACTTTTTTGTTCCCCTTCCTGTCTCCCCCTTCTTCCCTCAAAGACGCACAGCGTTTGAGGGATACTTCAGATCTAAAACATAACAGTTATAGTATATAACTTAAGATGAAAGAATAATGTAGAAGAAAATAAATAAAGACGAGTAACTACTTATTGTGTCCCAAATCCTTTTCCTGAAAGGATGACAAGATTTTGCCCAGATATTAGGAGTGACTATAGTAAGCCTCCAGCATCCTCTAGCTAGTAATGTTGAGCGAGTTAAATTTTATTGCAATTTAGAAGTTTCTGAAGCAAATTAGAATGTTAAGGAGCTTTTAGTCTATGATCATCAGCACATTCTTTAGAGTTTTTAAATTTCTAGGTTTATGCCACAGTCTGCTTCCTTAAATGGTTTAGATCTATTCCGTTCAGATATAGACATGTGAGTAAGAGCATTTATATTTTGTACCAACCTAAATTTATCTTTGGCGTCTGTCTCAGATGGAATACAATAAGTTTGTTCAGCAGATGGATAGACAGAGCTGAAGGAATTCAGTTATTCTGTTCTATATGAGGAAAGCCCTAGTGCACACATATATTTTCTCACTTAGGAGTATGTCTATAAGTGACATTTTTGAGTCACTGGGTATAAATACACTGGATATGCATGTATTTGACTCAGTAGGTGCTGCCAGTCTTCCAAGTGCTTGAAACAAGCTCTGGATTCTGAAACATTACATATATTTAAAAACATTGTTTCTTCTGTTCTCCTTCCCTTTTCTCTGATTAATATTGAATTATTTATATGGATTTATCTTTCAGTTCCTTAATTCTTTGAAAAATTGTGGGTAATCTACTTTTAAGAACTTTGTTTTATTCTTAATTTCATTTTTCAGTTCTATAATTATATTTGTTTATTTTTTAGTTCTTTTAATTCTTGGTTAAAATTCTTTATGTTATTATTTTCACCCAACATTTTAATTGCATCTCTTTCAGGGATGATAACCTGTTAATTTTATTACCTAGGTTTCCTGTGGGTTAGTTTCTATTATCTTCATTTGTTGGATTTTGGTCAATTCTTGTCTTTTGGAGTGTTGGATTGGTTTTGATGCAATGCCAGACTTTACTCTTGAAAAAGTAAAGAATTAATTTGAGATTTTGGATGATTTGTCTTCCTTAAGGGATTAATTTTGTCTTTAGCAGTCAGTGAAGCTGGTTTGTGTTTGGTTTACATTTACACTCAAGGTATATCCATTAGAGAGTCCCAATCAGAGGTGTGGAATTTTTTTTTTTTTTTTTAGGTTTTTTTGAGACAGGGTCTCGCTTTGTAGTTCAGGCTGGCCCTGAGCTCAGCCTCAAACTCATCACAGCAATCCTCCTGCCTCTGCCTCCCTAGTGCTGGGATTACAGGCGTGAGCCACCACACCCGGCACTGTGGTATGTGGTACTGGTTGCTGCTGGGCGTGAGTCTCCACACCCAGTATAGGTATGTGGTTACCAGGGATCGAACCTGGGTCCTTGCGCTTGCAAGACAGGCGCCAGAACCACTGAGCTAAATTCCCGGCCCGAGGTGTGGAATTTTTGTTAGGTTTCTCCTCAGTAACAGGATGGACTCCAACACGGTCCGTAGGTTTGTGATGCTGCTCAAAGCTCTTATTAATTTTCTTCTTGGAGTTGCTACTGTTTCAGATTAGTTGCTTTTAGCCATATGCATCTGTGCTTTCCAAATTTATTAACACTTCAATGAGACCAGAATTACCAGATCTTGTAATCACTACCTTAGACTTTTCTTGGACCTTTAAGGATGTTCTATTTTGATGATACTCTGATTCTCTCAGTAATATTTTTTTCTTGTAATTTTGTGCAGCCCTCCTTCCTGTTTGTTTTGGTAGGAGAGTGTTTATGAAACAAATCCAGTGCTAGAGAGTAGCTTTCTAAGGTCATATTAAGTGTTTTACCTCACTGTCTCCATTAGTACACACATATTTGGCAAAATAGAGGTTCTCAGTAACTTTTCTTTATGAATAAATTCTTTATCACTTTTCCATCATTGAGGTATAATACCCAAAACACTCATCTAATTCATCACTTTGGATTGCTAAAGTTCTAACAGGCTGAGCATTGCTGAAAAGTTCAAGTTTGAAGTCTTTTTTGAGACATAAGAGAAACTTATCTGTGAATCCCTGTGAAAATTAAAAGGCAATTAACCACTTCTAATATACAATGGCACAGAGTAGACATTCCCATTACAAAAAGAAAAGTAGAGGGGTAGTAAGGAATGAACCTAAAGAAAGGTTGAAACCCAGGAGGAAAAACATTCCATCCTGTAGTGCCGTGTTCAGCACCCAGGACAAATTATGGCAAGATATGCACTCTAATTATGACTTCTCTCTTGATTTAGCTCTACTCACCTCCTGGACTTTCCTCCATATCATGTCTCATGTTCTTGATTTATCCAACTCCCTGTTGTCCCCACTGTACATTTGGCTTCACTTTTACAGCTTCACATTGGCCCTTTCGGGGGCCCACTGCCTCGTCTCCCAAGCCTTCTTGTGAAATATGGTTGGAAGCTTTCCTGACATCAGAATTCTTACAACTGGCTTGCTTATAAAACCAGCACCTTGTGAATAATGTCAAGATTTGCCACCCACTTGAGCCATGACTGGGTCCTCTTAGGTAATGGCTGCAGAGGCTTCCAAGTGCCAGGATGGCTGAACATTGTGAACTGAATCCCAGGAAACAAATTCCCAGTGGTGCTTCTTTAAGAGAATGGCCTACAGCTCTATTCTCAAAGCAAAGTCTTTCAAAGGATTCACCTTTACATTCAACTCCCTTGAGTCAAAGAAGGACAGAGTCTTGCTGATTCCTGCGATGCCAGGAGATGTCAAGACATCCTTCTTATTGTCCTGATGCAAAGTGCTTGGTTGCTTTTTAAAAGAAAAATTTAAATTCAAGTCTTTATTGGTAAATTATGAATACATATCATCATCACATTCAACATTGAGAGTTTGTACCAGAATATGACATGACTTGATTCTCATTTTCCCCTCCCCCCGTCCTGCAACCCCAGCCCCTATATACATAATGTTTGTTTCCTTTTTTCTTTATTACTATCACATTCTTTTCCTCCTTGTTATTTACCCTTACACCCTCTTTCCTTTTAAATATTTTGGCTGCTTTTTAATGCTGCTCTTTTTAACAACAGTTTATTCCAACTCTGCAAGCACTTCCTTTTTGGCAAATCTGAAAATGTGCTTTGGCAAACCTGTTTGCTTTTGGCAAATCTGAACATGAACTTTTTCCTTCTGTTTCTCTGTGGGTCTTGCTGAAGGCAACAAGTAGTACTCATTCTTTAGCCTGGACACTGGATGATGTTCAGATGAATCAGAGTTTTGGAGAAAACTTGTGGAACATTATCATACTAGAGAGAAAAGTGATATCATTGAAAGGTCTAGTTTTAAAAATGAGCTAGACTTTAGGACTCTATTTGCAGGCTAATCTATTTCAACTTCTTATATTGCTCCAAAGGCAGGGTGGGAGGATGACAACTGTTCTAATCTTTAGTATTCATTTATCAGGTACATGCTAGACACTCAGGGTGTGTCTTTCAAGACACCTAGAAAATGAACTTACTTCTTAGTCTCACATGTGAAAAGGCAGAACAAGGATGTTAACACTGTTTAATCCACTTTCTTATAAATTGGCTTAGGGAAGCCAAGACCTTTTTATGCTATGTTCTTTGATTTCAGAGATTGCCTGTGTTCTACCCACACTGATGAATGGCATACAGACTCGTCCTCACAAGCTTTTCTACACAGTTGGAGAGAAGGTGACTCTTTCCTGTTCAGATGGAAAGTCCTTGGAAGGCCCTTCAGTGTTTCTTTGTGGTTCCAGCCTTAAGTGGAACCCTGAGATGAAGAATGCTCAATGCGTGAGAAAAGGTGAGTGTCTTCTGTGTGTGTTCAAGGCTACCTGCTCTCGGTTAGGTGAGAGTGTGAGGCAGCATTCCCAGCCTTGTTTCCTCATCTTTTTAAGTCATTCCTTCCACCCTATGCCCTCGGAGAAGAGGGTTAGTTTGTAGACAGTGTGACAAGGTTATTAATGAGGCACACACTGACTTATGCAGGGACAGGCAAAGGTACCTATCTGTGGGGACTCTGAAAATTTTAATTTAAGTCCTCCATATGAAAGACCAGTCTTGTACCTGTTAGAGTGCCAGGAGAATAAAGGATTTTTAAGACCGATTTTTACTTTCCATCTGATTTTTTTCTGTAATTTTATTAATTACAAAGTTAAACTAATAATTTTTCTCAAGTCCTATATATTTCATTTCTTCATTCTCAGAGAGTTCATTAATACTGAATTGGAATATTTAAAACCAATTTACACTTGACACTACAAAAACATTATTGAAAGAGAAATATTTTAGTTTGTGATGATGTTATTAGTGGTAGAAATCTAAAAATCTAATATTTTAAACATTAGGTGAATTAAAATGCTCTTTTGAGAATTTAAATTGGAAAAGGACTCAGAAGCCAAACTTTTTCATTTTAGAGATCCTTGAGATGGATGGTTGTCTTTAAAAATAACTTACCTTTTCTGTTTTTACATTTTTAATGCATAGAAATATTTGAAACAAAAACAAGAAAAAAGTTCACATGCATGCCATTTTATATGATATTATTTCTTGAGAGTAGGGTTTTCTAAAAAATTCAAATCTTTATTGGTACATTATGAATACACATCATCATCACATTCAACATTGAGAGTTTGTACCAGAATATGACACGACTTGATTCTCATTTTTCCCCTTCCCTCATTCACCCTGCAAACCCCACCCCCTATATACATAATGTTTGTTTCCTTTTTTAAAATTGCTATCACATTGTTTTTCCCCTCATTATTTACTCCTTCACCCTCTTTCCTTTTAAATATTTTCTATTTCACAATATCAATTATATATACTTCAATGCTGAAATTTGTCTTTTCTCATGAGGATGAAGCACAAGTTTCTGTAAGTGATTCTTTTGGGTGAATCAGATGTTTATGACTAAGAAAGCCATGGGAAGTAGGCTGTTGATGATGTACCTAGGCTCTGGTGATAAATAGATGACAGAGAAGGGGATAGAAGTGGAACAGACCCAACAGGGGTCTTTTGTGCCAGTCCTGACATGTTTCTTAGCTGTCAAAACCCCACAAGAGAAGACAGAAACTTTGTTTTCTACGCTCACTGAAGCATAAATTGGAATTTATTTGAGATGTATTAAAGAATCCACCTGAACCTATAATTCTAAATTTTTTTTTTTTTTTTTGAGACAGGGTCTTGCTTTGTAATTCAGGCTGACCCTGAGCTCAGCCTCAAACTCACATCACAGCAATCCTCCTGCCTCTGCCTCCTGAGTGCTGGGATTACAGGTGTGAGCCACCACACCCGGCACTGTGGTATGTGGTACTGACTGCTGCTGGGTGTGAGTCTCCACACCCAGTATTATATGCGGTTATGGAGGATTGAACCTGGGTCCTTGCACTTGCAAAACAGGCACTGGAACCACTGAGCTAAATCGCCGGCCCTGTAATTCTAAAATGAAAGAGAACAATATACAGTTGATGAGGCTGTTTTGTTTCAAAGGAAACAAATACAGTTGTATTTCTGAAATGTTTACTTCTGTCATTTTAGAGCGCAATTTAGTCTGAATTTTCTCCCACTCAGTAGACAATTCTATGAAAGTTGGTTTTAATTAAGGATGTCTTTCAGATTAGTTTTTCTGAAGATATGGATAACAATAATAACTACCCTTAAAATAATCCTATAACCAACCAACAAGCAATCCACCCCACCAGGTTTGTCAGCCTCAAAATCTGATATTCTAAAACATCAGTTTAAAAAAGTAAATAAATAAAATATCAGATATTTTAGTAATTAATTTTTTTCTTGTGCTAAAATATGTATGACATGTAGTCTTCTCACTCCTAGATGAGCATTGGTTAGGGGAGATTGAGCACCACAGTGTTTGAAACATGAGTGACTAGCTGCAGGTGCTCCAGAAATGATAATTATTATCAATACAGATATCTGTGAAGTGTTCCTTAGAATATTATTATTATTATTAAACACAGGAATAGAAGGAAGTATTTTCCTATAGGAACTCTTTTCAGTTGAAAATGTTATACACTCAAGTTAAAAATAAAAGCATTGCCTGTTCACTGTGAAGCACGTGTCCTTTGGTGATGGCCTGTCCCGTGTGTTTTCCTTTAGACTCCCCCATAGCACAGGCAGGGCCTGAATGTCAGCTCTGGGAGAAAGTGCAGCATTCAAGATGTGTTTGTAAAATGCCCTATGAATGTGGGTAAGTCATGTCTTTGTTCATTTTCATGTTTTATTTTGTACAAGACAAGTGGGATGATTTCCTAGACACTAGTGTTTATTGGATTGAGCGTGTAATGTACTAAATGTTAAGCATCTTTGCATCGTGATTAGCCCATCTACTGTCTGTTCTTTGCATGGGTCACCAGGCTGGTAGCCACCAATTAAGCAGTGTCCTAATCTGGCTAGGCTGCTTGAGTGCTGTTTGTTCTACATATAAAATGGAGCAAAATGACAAAACTTTCACCTGAAGATTTAAAGCTTTAGAGGATTAGGCTAAAATTTCCTTGGGATTGGAACTCTTAAAGCAATACTGATAGAGAAAAGAGCAGCTACTCTTCTGATTTTTACATCATCTTCTCTATCTTTGTGTTAGAATAATGTCACCGAGTTGAAATCACTCCCTTGTATGAGGGTCTCTGAAGTAGCTGCTTATGTCTCCATCACAGTTTTAGTTGGATACAGATGGAACAATTAGACTATGACAAGACTTTTTCAGCAAGATTCCTCCTAAAAGCACAGGTAGAGTAAACTGTAAGCCATGGAGTAGTGTCCCCCAGAAGTGACCAGCTTGGCCACAGTCTCCACCCAGGCCTGAGATGGGAAAGGAGGAGCATTTGTGAAACCTGAGATGGACTCTCCTTTTAGGCATTGCAAAGATAACCTCAGAGGGAACCAGAGCCTTAGCAGCTGCTCACAGACTTCTCTTTCTCATCTAATTTGCTGCATTTGGTCGTCATGATGAAGAGAGATCAATACTAGCAGGTGTCTATGCTCCCCAAAACTGTGAATGCATGGAGAGTCAATATGTTCATTTTGAAGATCTGAGGGGCTCATATCCTAAGAATGAAACAGATTAAAGGTGACGCCCCATCTTTTACTGTGGCTGATAACATGCGGTGCAATGGCCTCAAAGCCTCACTTTTCACTTCTAAGTTTTTGACGGCAACAGTGTTGTAAATTATGTAACTCAAAATTCTTTTCAGACCTTCCTTGGATGTGTGTGCTCAAGATGAGAGAAGCAAAAAGATTCTGGCTCTGACAGTTTGCAAGATGCACGTTCTTCTCTGTCAGGGTAGAAACTATACTCTTATGGGAATGGGCAGCTGTACTCTGCCTGCTGTGGCCCAGAAAGCCTGCGGAGCGTGTCCGCCCTGGGAGAGATGCGATGGTGAGCAGAGCTTTGTATCTGTCATTGTAAGAATTCCTGAGGTTTTAAGGTGTGGTTTTTGGATTAGCAGTGGATCAAAGTGGACATTTGAGAACTGTTACAAATTCTCAATGTTGATTATGATCATAATGCAAATATAAGATGTACCAACAAAAACAGACATTTGAGGGTGTCAAGGACAGACTAATTTTAGTATTATCTGCTGATTGAGCCCACTCTCCCCACTGTCCTCCTTGGGGAGGACAATGAATTAGGTGCCAAAGAAGACAAGAAACATTCCTAATGGTCTAATATTTTCTCAGTCCTTTGTGACTCCCAATTTACCTCATAACTTTTGTTCTGTCTTTGTATTATCCACATCATATACTTTTTTTTATAAAGACTCACATAAAAACTTTTTGAAAACACTTTAAATTATCTCCTTAAAAGGCAGTACCATTTACCATAAATATTTGGTAACAAGAAAACACATAGAGTGTAGCAAAATTGAGTCGCATGTTCTACTCAAGTATTGTTCTCAGACTGATAACACTCTCCCTCTGTCAAAAGGGAATTTAGCAGGTGTTAGAGGAGTGTCAAAAAATACTGGACACAGCTGACACTTTCTCCTGGAAGTAATCAGAGGGATTTGAAAAAATAGAAAAAGGTGTTACTTTCTAGACTTGAGACACCATATGTGCTGAGGTTATGTCAAATCACCACTGACTGTGAGGTGGAATACAGCTGAGGTCCTGGTACTGTTCCTGTGATTTGGACCAGTCTACCACAGGGAATGCTGGGCTGCTGAGCCATCTGTCCTGGTTTTTCTATCATTTCCAGAGCTGGATTGAGCCATCATAAGGTCTTTGCCAGCTCTGCTGCCTTCCCATCCTGGGCCCTTCTCCCCTAGTTCCCTCATATCCAGATCTCTTGTGGCTTGGTGATCACACCCTCCACTGAAAGGCCCGTTACTTCCATCTGGCAGACCCGGGACAGGTGCATCCTGCCACACCCTCTTTCCACATAAACCTCACTTGTCCCCAACTCATTTTTGCTTTGTTTCCGTGGACTATGTAGCATTTGTTTGTGTTGCCTTGTCCTTAAAGTGAGTTTAATTCTTCTTTCCATTCTCTCTGTTCTTTGCTGAGGTCTTCCAATTTGTGTGGGTGTGGTCTGGTGTGTGTGTGTGTGTGTGTGTGTGTGTGTGTATTACCATATTTTACTGACTCATGAATGCTGGTATGAGTGAAGAGAGAGGTGGAAAGTTCTTGACTTGGATAGAACTGCATCATGTGGGGCCAACCAACAGGAAGCCTGGCACCAATGTCAAAACCCATTTATTCTGAGTGCAGCAAAATGTCACAATTTCCTGGTCCTACTGCTTTTCCGGGGGATGGTTTATTGTACCACTGCAGGCAGGAGCTCTGAAATCACTGCAGCATTACTTTAGAGGTAATGTGCTTTGAGTCATCCACCTCCATGGTGTACCATTAAGCCTCTCTTGCTTATTTTTCCAGCCCAGAGAAGCAGATGTGTCTGCCAAGAAGCATCAGAGTGCCAGGAAAAAGGGTTTCACATCTGCGTGGAACTGAATGGCAAGGAGCAGACGATGTCTGAGTGTGAGGCGGGCAGCCTGAGATGCAGAGGGCAGAGCCTCTCAGTGACCAGGATAAAGCCCTGCGCTGCAGACGCCCCATAGCCTCCTGAGGGCCTCAGTCACGCTGTTTGGAATCCAGCAGGCGCTGGGCTGAGAGACGTCTGCATAACTGGGCACTAGGTCTTCTTTGCCACCACAAATGCATATCCCTTCTGCAGCATACCCCTCTCTTTTTAACTCTCAGCCACCTATGTAAACAAATCCTTTGTTCTCCCAAACTTGAGTCTACCTACTCTCTTTTTCTTACTTTTGAAAACTGAAAGATGAAAAATATTCCTAAGGCCCTGCAGGAACTGGCTGTGTGTTCTTGGAAAAGCTCTCTGGACTTTTCTGTCTGTAAAATGAGAGGATTAGATTAGAGACTCGCCTGCTTCATTCATTCCTGTGATTCTATTAAGTGTGATTGACCCAGCGCACGGGCCAGAACACACTCCACAAATGGATCAAGAAAACAGAAAGGATACCATTTCCTCATTAAAGAGCTCGGCTTCCTCAGTGAAATCAAATACCAAGAGAACCTTGAATGGAAGAGAGACAGACACAATTATTCCCATCCTGAATGATAGTGTCACGCTTTACCTTGCGGCATCCACTGCTGCATGAGGGATCCCTGTTCTCAGCACTGAACTGCTCAGATGTCAGAGCAGAGTCCACGTGCTGTGGTCAAGTGATGCCTTCTTGTCTGAAGGCAGAACACACTTCCTTTATTTAGTGTGTGCCAGACGCTAGACCTGCTGTCATGGCTCCCCATCTCTTTTTAATAGGTGTGTTAGTTCATGTTTGAGCTATTGAATGATAAGTATTTAAGAGCAGCCTTTCCTAGCACGGATGTATTTCTAGATCCTCCTGGAAATATATAGCTTGGCCTTCTTTTTATTCCTCATTATTCTTTTGTCAAAACAACAACAAAAAAAAAACAGGTGCAGGAGGTAAAATGGATAGGCTTATAAAGAGTTTAAAATGCTTTTGTATATAAATACTCTGTATTCTTCTAATGTTTATAAATGCATTTCAAATATAATTTAGCTAAGATGATAAGGATTAGAAAACTCATTAAAGATACCGTTTATTAGAATGATTTGGTTTGTGTGATGTTTGACATTGGAGAGTGTGTCCATGAGTAATGGCTAATGTGCTCTTGCTCAGTGTTCTATGTCTGACTCAGATTTAACTTTTGATTCCAAAGTATCCTATGAGGGAAGATACTTTGTAATTCATGTAAGTTACAAGGAGGTAGATTTTTGTTTGTTTTTGTTGTTGGTGGTTTTTTTCATTGTTTTGTTTTTGAGAGTCTCATTTTTTGTAGTTTAGGCTGGTCCTGAGCTCAGCCTTGAATTCAGAGCAATCCTCCTGCCTCTGCCTCCCAAATTCTGGGATTACAGGCATGAGCTACCACACCAGGCACTGTGGTATGTGGTTCTGACTGCTGGTGGGCATAAGTCTCCACACCCAGCATAGTTGTATGTGGTTATCAGAGATTGAACCCAGGTCCTTGCACTTGCAAGGCAGGTGCCAGAACCTCTGAGCTAAATCCCTGGCCCAGAAGATAGATTTTAAGAGCTTGAAAATAACATTTAGACATTTCAACTGCATTTGTTACATGCTATTTTGGAGTTAGTTTTTTCCCTGGATTGAGGGATATTTTTGAAAATGCCAAGCCTAGATGTGGGCCCTGAGATATGGGGTTGAAGAAGACATTCACATGGGAGGAGTCATCTTGTGTGTTCCTGTTAACTCAGGGAATTACGGAATTAGACTTCTGGTGACTCTGTGTCACCACTTCCCCTTTTCAGTTTGAACAAAGGACATGGTCAGTGTCACCAGATGCAGGCAGAGGCTGTGATCTGAGATAAAGAAAGTACAGATGAATCATTCTCCACGTGAATGTCCAAAATCTGAAAAGCTCCAGAGATCGAAACTTTCTGAATGCTAACAAGATGTGACAAATACAAAATTTCATATCCGGCCTCTTCCAATGGGTCACAGTCAAAAGGCAGGCTCTCTAAAATGATTGCATATGATTTACTTTCAGGCTACCTCTACGAAGGGAATGAAATATAAATAGATTTTGTGTTTAGTCTTAGCCTCACCCTCAAATATCATATTACCTATAATCAAATAATCTGAAATCCAAAATATTCCAAAATTAAAAGTTCTTCTAGTGGCAAGCAGTTTGGATAGATGATACTCAAGCAATAGGAAGTTGAACATCTAAGATTTTAGAAAAAACTTCAGTAGAGTTACTCAACCAGAAATAAAAGGCTGGTGAATCGGGGTGGGGGGTGGTTTCCAATGTCTTTGTAGGGACAAATGACTTTGGAATACTAAATTTTGTGCTTCTTTTTCTTTTCTGAATTTCCACACACGCTGACCTTTCCTCAGGTCATACAGCTACATCCGTCGTTAGGCAAAGAAATCTAGACTTGTTGCAGCCCATCTGAAAAGGGAAGGCTTTGTTCAACACTGAGTCTTTAAAAATGTTTATAAAATAAATTTCAAAGACTTTCCCTCTGCCTCATTCCAGGCAAAGGTCATCTGAACTAAAATAGGGGAAAGCCCAGGAGAAGGCTGAAAGTGACACTAGTTAAGGTCCCAAACTTAGGGAAGGACAGAGGGCGAGGAAGAAATCGTCAGGTGTGTTAACCATCACTAGTTTCAGGGAGGCTAATAGGATCCAAGTCACATCTTACAGTCTGTCCTCTTCTATGTGAACATTACAAGTTACTTGAACAGAGAGCCTGCTTGGAAGGTTTCCTTATGCTTTCCTGTGGCATTTCATACAGTTTCTAAGTCATTCAAAAGAAATGCTACTTATCAATGCCAAGTTGCCAGGCATGTTGGCATACATCGGTAATCACAGTACTCAGGAGGCAGAGGCAGAAGGACTGCTACAAGTTTGAGGTTAGCCTGAGCTACATAGTGAGTTCAGGGCCAGCCTGAACTACAAAAGGAAACCCTGTCTCATAAAACAGAACAGAACAAAAAAAAAAAATTCCCTGAAGTTTAATTAGTCCCTTCCAAATTGCTCTTCATGTACCCTCTCCCCATCAGGTTACTTTGAAACAGAAGGTGTTGCTATTCAGGTGGGGTATAGAGTGGCAAGCAAGAATATCTGATAAATGGCCCTGTGACTCTGTATCATCTGACAAAAGGAACTGGGTTACCCTTTGCTGGAAAAACCATGGCCAACACCAGCTTCCTGTGAGACTTGTGAGCCATCCAAAAGTGGAGTAAACACTGTTGCAGGTGGCACTTTACCCAGAATCCCCTTCAACAGTATAGTTTTTTGGGTTTTTTTTTTTGAACAGGGATCAAACTCAAGCCCTTGTGTTTCCAAGGTAGGTGCAGTACCACAAGCTAAATCCCTGTTCTTCCCTGAAATAGTTTTGAGTTCATATATAAGTCATTAATCATTATTCTATATTTGGGTTAGATATTATTTGGGCACAATTTATTTGACCCTCATCGTTTATCATTTATTCTATTTCAACCCGAATTTTCTATTTCAACCAAAATTTCTTATATACACATATACTAATCTTCTCTATTGGTCAGATTCCCATTACCATAACAAAACTCCTGAGGAAATCAATTTATAAAAAGAAAAGATTTGTTTTGGCTCATGGTATGGAGGTTGCAGTCCAAAATTGAGTGGCTCCATGCAGCTACTTCTGATGAAGGTGACACAAAACCATATTCACTTCCAGGGTGAAGAAACAGAGAGGAAGAGCCTATGGTATCACATTCACCTTCGAAGGCATGATCCCAGTCATCTAAGGAGTCTGAACCAGGCCCGCAGCATCTCCTGACACAGCCACACTGATGACCAAGCCTTTAACTCATGGGCCTGTGGGGAAGCACTCACCCAAACCGCAGCACGTCCAAGAGCTTGAGACCAGGATAATGATTAATGAAGACGGTCACCACAAACTTGAAGCCAAAGTATGATGCTGTGTACTTTGGGCACAAGGTTAAATGGATAGTGGATGTTGAGATCTAACTATTTCTATTTCTCCCTCTGATGCAGGGGCAGGAGTAGACAAAGAAGTGAAGGAAAGAGAAAAGTACAGGAGAGAGAGGAGAGAGGAAAGAGGGAAAGAGAGTGATAGGAAGAGAGAGAGAGAGAAAGAGAGAAAGAGGGAGGGAGGACAGAGGGAAGGAAGGAGGGAGAATTCATATCATTTCTGTAACAGGATTGGATGAAGTGAACAACCACATCTGTCCTGCTATCTACTAGTCCATTGAGATTTTTCTTTTCCAGATGGACTAGTTAAAGTGTACACAGTACTTGTGTCAGCAACAAAACGGCCTGTTTTTATTTCAAACACTAAGCTCAGTAGGAGGCAATTTCCATTAATATCTAAAAACTCAGAGAGGCTTATGACTGCCTTTCAATTACCTTGCTCTTTCAGGCAGTTCACACATTTGGGCACAAGAAAGTTGATGACATGATAGGAGTCCCTGCTGGGACAACCAAAGGCCTACAATTTGTCTTTTTATTTATTCCTGTCAAGCTGGGAAGGCAAAGCTCCAGACTTATGCTCAAAACATCAGTTGCAGAGGAAAATTTGTTTGTTCAGCCAAGGGTTAACAAAACCAGATGGAATGATTGTGGTTGTTTGAGAAGGGGTGGGCTGGAGGTGAGAAAGTGGGCAGGAGATGAGGAAAGAACATGAAAATGTGCTTCTGTGGTTCACAGGCTGAGGACAATTTCCTGTGCACTTGGCTCTGCTGTCACTGCTATTTCCATACATTGTTATGGGAAGAAGCTGGTAACTGCACCCAGAGTGTCTCAATACACAGTGGATCGATGGAGCTCAAGAAAGAGGCTTTTTCTGGACCACTTTGCAGTGAAGGTGGGGTTAGCACATGCCAGCTGAGACCTCAGGCAAAGCCGCTGAGACTATTTGGAGAACATAGTGGGGACTGTTTTTCTTGTGTTTTTCAATGGCTCCCAAAGAAGAAGTATGAGTCATATATATTTGGAAAATTATATTCTACAAATTTATCTTGCCTTCAGGATAGCTGTACAATTCAGTAAATAAAATCCAGGACATTTTGTCCAGTAGGAATTCAAACAGGTGAGAATATTTTGTTGACTAAATAAAGTTTGATGAAAAAGTTGGAACAAATGCCATTTTTTAGGTCATGACAATGATTTTATATATACACTGGCACACAGACTGAAGACAGACACACAGACGCAAATGTTGCTTTGTGATGAATTCCACTGCCCCCTGCTCCTCTTCATTCTGTCACTTTTCTACTCTTCCAGTGTAAAAAATACTTGTCAGAAATGACAAAGACAGAGGAACTCCAGGAAAGGGTAATTCATAGGCTTTCAGCTGCATGAAATTACCTCAGACCGCTGCTGTCAGGGGCCTGTGACTACTTCCACACTGCTGCCATGCCTAAGTGACCAGGCCGTCTCTAATTCTATATTTAGATGACTTGAAAGATAATACTGGGGTTGAAGACTAAATCATGTAATAAAAGCATTATTAGAAAATCTTAGCTACCATTCTGGTCAGCTGAGGGATCTAGAAAAAATGGTTCATTTTGTGTTCCATTCTCTGAAACTATGGCACTACGGGGACAAATCCAGACAAACAGCTCCTTGGGTTTCTTTCACCGGAAGCCTATGTATTTTTTCTCATTGGTAATCTTTGTTTTCCTCTTTTCTGGCAAAGCTCCTGTCCTAGTAGGATCAGCCAGGCTAAAAGACCCTAATTTACCCACAGAGCACTGGCTCTCCTTCCTAGGTTAGAAGGGAAAACCACTGAGTTGCAACATAACAGGACTAACAGCCCTGCAGAGCCATGCTAGCCAATTAAGGGTACATGGCAGCACAGAAGCTCTGTGCTATACTAAGCATGAGTTGAAGAATTATCACAGGTACAAATAATAGTGAGGTAAACAAGAGGGGTGAGATTGAAAAGAATCTGTAAGTTTTCTGAGAGTACTTGAGCAAACTTTTTCTCTGTGACTATTACCACACTTGAATGATGTACTTGCATTTAATCTCTTAGATGAAATTACAGAAGGACCTTTGAAGACTGAGTAGAAAGGAAGCATCCAGGAAAAACAAGGATGAGTGCTTGGGAGAAAGAAATAAAAATAATTAGCAAGAAGGAAGAGAGACCAAATCACTCCCATCACAAAGGCTGACTGTCTTTTGCTTGTATTGAGAGAGTAAGAATAGCATACTCTGATGGGGTCCAGCTGTGCAGCACCCAGGGCAGGAGTGTCGATGGTGAGATGAAAGCTCCTGGCTTGGAGGAACCACCTGATATGTACCTTCTGAGAATAGCAGCAGCAGTTACAAGGAACGCAGCCATGTAGGATAGAATAATCAGCTGGTTTTAAGTACCAATGAGTTTATGCAAGTACTGGAGTCTAGTGATACATGTGTTAATAGTATTATATTTAAAATGCAGTACTGACATTATTTGAGTCGTATACCAAGTTTATGAATGCTTTACATGTGCTGTAATCTGAATGTTTGTGTTTCATTGCACTCATATGTAGAAACCTAATCCCAAGGTGATGATATTAAGAGGTGGACATTTTAGAAGGTCACTAGAATTTCTCCACTCTGATACCAAAACCAGAAAATGACCTAACCAAAGAAGAAAATCACAGGCCAATCTTTTAAATAAACATAGATGTAAAAGTCCTCAATAAGATACAGGAAAACAAAATGCAGCAAATTTTCAAAAAAAAAGTCATACAACATCACCAAGGAGGATTCATTCCAGGGAAGCAGAGATGGTTCAACATATACAAACAGTATACATCTGTTTCTATTTGGAAGTACAAAAACCACACGATCACTACAATAGAGGCAGAAAAAGCATTCAACAAAAATCCAACACCAATTCATGATAAAACCATGAAGAAAATAGGAATAGAAGGTGTTGATTTAACCTGATTAAAGCCATCTAACAGTCAACATCATACTAAATGGAAAGAAGCTGAAACCATTCTATTTAAATGAGGAACAACACAAAGATGTCTACTGTTACCACTTCTGTTCAATATATTTCTTGAAACATTAACTAGAGCAGTGAGAGAAAAGAAAGAAAGAAAAAGGATATGGGTAGGGAGAGAAAGAGTAGTAGTTGATGATGGCATGATTCTCTACATAGAAGACTCTAAAAACTCCAAGATTCCTTGTGCTAATCCAAATTTGAAAGCTTAGCAGGATACAAAGTCAAAAATCAATAGCATTCCAGTACACCAATAATAAAGTAACCAACAAGGAAATAGGGAAACAATACCCTTGACAATAGCATCAAGAAAGTGAAATACTTAGGAAATAATTGAACCAAGGAGGTAAAAGACTTCTATAATGAAAATTATAATACTCTGAAATGAGATTAAAGAGAACATCATAAAAGGGAAAGATGTCTCCTGCTCTTGGAGAGACAGAACCAATATAGTCAAAATGGTCATACTTTCTGAACTGTTTCATAGATTTATTGCAGTCACAATCAAAATACAAATAACATTTTAAAAATTGAGTTTATTGGTACATTTTAAGTATGTATTATTTTCACATCCATCATTTTACATTACTAGAAAAAGAAATCTTAAAATTCATATGGAACCAGAAGAGACCTAAAATAGCAAATGCAATTCTTATCAACAAGGGCAAAGCAGGAGGCAGTATAATCTCAAGAGTTCAGGTCATATCATAAAGCTACAGTGATAAGGACAGCATGACATTAGCAAAACAATAGCAACAACAACCACACTATCCTCCAAAGAAAAACCAAACTCATGGATTAATGAAACTGAACAGAAGACACACAAAAAGCTTCCAGGTATACTTACCTACATTGCCTTTCACAAAGGGGCCAAATCCTTTCACTACAGGAAAGATGGCCTTTTTAACAAATGATACTGGGAAAATTTGCTGTCCATGTATCAAAGCCTATGGAAAATAAACCCATGTCTTATACCAGGCATGAACTAGAATAAAAATGGATCAAATGTTAGAACAGAAACACCTAATCTTCTGAAAGACAAAATGGGCAGAATTCTTAAACAACATAGGTGTAGGCAAAGACTTTCTAAACAAAAACTTGATTGCATAAGAAATACTACAAAGAGCCAACAAATGGGATCACACCAAATTAAAAAGCTCTGTGCAGCAAAAGAAACCACTAACAGAATGAAGAGATAACTTACAGAATAGAATTTTTTGCCAATTCCTCCTCAGACAAAAATACTAACATCTATCGTACATAAAGAACTTAAAAAATTAGACCTCAAAATTTAGAGACCTCATTAGAAATGAGTACCTTAAATTAATAGACATCTCTCAGAGGAAGAAATAAAAATGAACAATAAATATATGAAAAAAATGTTCAGCATTGCTGGCTATATGAAAAATGAAAATGCAACTGTGAAACAAGGCTTTTGAATGTAGGAAGGAGAAGGAGCTTGAGAGGGGGAATGGGATAAAATAAAATTCATTTTTAAAAAAATAATATAAGATTATATTTCACTCCAGAAAGAATGGCTGCCACCAAGAAATCAACCAATAACAAAAGCTGGTGAGGCTGTGGTGAGAAAGGAAGTTCTCTTCATTGTTTTTGGGGGTGTAAACTGGTGTCACCACTTCAAAAACTAAATATAGAAATTCCATTGGACTCAGTTATTCTCCTTCCAAGTATCTTCCCCAAAGGTTCAAAGACATCATTCCACAGTGAAGTACACATAAACATGTTTATAGAGAAGAGAAGAGAAAAAG
>PVIR01013958.1:0-41241 GCA_004026965.1 Petromus typicus | reverse complement strand
ACAGGGTCTCGCTTTGTGGTTCAGGCTGGCCCTCAGCTCAGCCTCAAACTCACATCACAATCCTCCTGCCTCTGCCTCCCGAGTGCTGGGATGACAGGCGTGAGCCACCACGCCCGGCACTGTGGTATGTGGTACTGGTTGCTGCTGGGTGTGGGTCTCCACACCCAGTATTGTTATGTGGTTACCAGGGAATCGAACCTAGGCCCTTGCGCTTGCAAGACAGGCGCCGGAACCACTGAGCTAACTCCCCGGCCCAGAATACATCTGTTCTTTTCAAGCAGAGTTGTTATTTCAGGTCAGCAGCCCTGATGACTTGCCACAGGTGACCGTCCTCAGCCAACAGTAGACAACTTCAGCACCCTTTACCCCTCGGTCTGTATTCCATATCATTTCCACACTCTGAAAGATTCAATATAAAAACATGAATTCTTGGGCCGGGGAGTTAGCTCAGTGGTCCCGGCGCCTGTCTTGCAAGCGCAAGGACCCGGGTTCGATCCCCGGTAACCACATACCATACTGGGTGTGGAGACTCATGCCCAGTAGCAACCAGTACCTCATACCACAGTGCCGGGCGTGGTGGCTCACGCCTGTAATCCCAGCACTCGGGAGGCAGAGGCAGGAGGATTGCTGTGATGTGGGTTGGAGGCTGAGCTCAGGGCCAGCCGGAAGCACAAAGTGAGACCTTGTCTCAAAAAACCTAAAAAAAAAAAAAAAAAAAACCCATGAAACCTGAGCTGGGTAGCGCACGCACACCTGGGATCCCACTAGATGGAGAGCTTAGTGCTTTGAAAGATTAGGCCGGCAGGCTGGGCTGGGCCTCGGGAGAAGTCCGTGCTGAAGATGGCTGGCCGGAAGGACATTCGTGGGAGGTCAGACTCCGAGACAGGGAGAAATGCCCGCCCACACTGCCCCTGAGGATGAGGGCGGCGACTGACATTCTGACTAGGCTCAGTCACCTGCGGGAGGGGAGACCAAGCCTCCCTCACCCACTTCTTCCCGGGAAGGCCTTGCTCTGCCCTCGCGGCCCCGCTGCCGTCCACGCATGCTCCTTACAGCTGCGTCCTCGCTTCCCCGTGTGACCTCCACTTCATATCGCCTATGCAGCTACACGTGCAATCTTATTAACTCTAGTTTTGTCTGACCTTATACCCCTTCCCTGTGGTTTTGCTCATTAAAATTCCCTTGAGAAATGGGGTCCCTGGCCACCCCTCAATTAGATGGAATCTTTTTCTTAATATCTAGAATTCATTGTTCAATTTTAATAAACATGAACCTGGTGTAATGGACACCCAGCAGGTTGGGGTTATATCTCCACCATATTCGGGTTATTTGGAGGCCCTCTGCCATCCCATAGCACTGTTGTAGCCAGGCTTTGCAAGGGAACAGATTTAATCCGGCATACATAATCTACAGGATTATCTTATATTAGTATTCACTCAAAAAGTCAGACCCAGAGGAGCGCAAGAGATCTGCTCACACGCTAGAAACCCACAGCAGTCAGCCGAGGCGGGCCCCACAGCACTGCCCCACGGGAGTCCGGCTGAAGGCCTAGCGCCCACGCGACGTCTTACGCAAGTCCACAGGAAGATCTGCCCGGGAAGGCCCAAAGGCCAGTGGCAGAAGCTCGAAAGCCTGTGCCAGTGGGGCGCAGGGTCTGTGCCACCAGGCTGAGGGGTCTGCACTGCAGCCAGGAAGCCACACTTGAGAAGATGAGGTCCCCTGAGAACGGCAGCCACTTAGCAGCTGGGAGGCCCCGAGTCCTCAGGTGACTAAACAGCCACAGCAAGCTCCTCCAAGCAAATCGATGGCCAAATCTCCGCTATCAGGTCTCCATCTGTGCCATCGGCAACAGTCCCCAGGTGTGTCTCCTACGTCCAGAACCACACTGATCCAGTTCAGCTGGGCTTTCCAAGCTGACCATTAATTAATCCCCCACAGGGCCGGGGAGTTAGCTCAGTGGTTCCGGTGCCTGTCTTGCAAGAGCAAGGGCCCGGGTTCGATTCCCCGGCAACCGCATACAATACTGGGCGTGGAGACTCACCCCAGCAGCAACCAGTACCACATACCACAGTGCCGGGCGTGGTGGCTCACGCCTGTCATCCCAGCACTCGGGAGGCAGAGGCAGGAGGATTGCTGTGATGTGAGTTTGAGACTGAGCTTGGGGCTAGCCTGAACCACAAAAGTGAGACCCTGTCTCAAAAAAAACCTAAAAAATAAAAAAAAAAAATAATAATAATTAATCCCCCACAATCCTACTCCCTACATCACCAGCCTCAGGAGGCTGAGGCAAGAGGACCACTGCAGTTTGAGGCCAGCCTGCCTGGGCTATACAGTGAGCTCAAGAACAGCCTGAACTACATAGTGACATTCTGCTTCAAAAAAAAAAAAAAATCATTCTATAAAGGTTTTATCTGAGATGTGTGTCAAAATCATAGGTTTCAGGTGGCTATTAAGAATTGCACCCCACCCCCATCCAGGGATTTAGTCAGTGTTCTGGCACCTGCCTTGCAATCACAAGGGCCCGGGTTCTATCCTGGTAACCACGTACAACAATGTCAGGTGTGGAGACTCACGCCCAGCAGCAATCAGAGCCACATACCGCAGTGTCGGGCGTGATCACTCACACCTGTCATCCCAGCTCTCGGGAGGCAGAGGCAGGAGGATTTCCCCAAGTTCAAGCCTTGCCTGGGCGACATAGTGAGGTCAGGGTCAGCCTGAACTACAATGCAAGACCTTGTCTCAAAAAACTAGCAAAAAAACTTGCCGCCCAGCTGCCAGACTGAGAAGAGAGTGCATACGCATAAGCGCGTGCCAGTCCAAGGGCGTGTGAGTGTGAAGAGCCAGGGACTTAAATGACCTGTTCAGCCTGGCCACTCACTACAGAAGAGCTGGCCATGGAATCCCAGGACTTAGGAGGCTGAAGCAGGAGGATTGCTCAGAGCTGGACAGCAGCCTGGGCTACGTAGTGAGTTCAAGGCCAGCCTGAACTACCCAGAGAGACCCTAACTCAGTCAATCAATCAATCAGTCAGTCAATCAATAAAGTTGAGTTTGGGTTAATTTTTTTCTAGAGTTGCACAGGCTGAGACAAGCGATGCTTGCACTGTCATGTCACAGAGTACCAGGGTAAGGGTCCCCAGTAAGCACCTCCTGTGTAGAATTTAACCCTCTCCTAGCTGCTTCTTGAAGAAAAAACAAGTACGGACGCTTACACCCTGCTGCTCCTGCGCTGGGCATGTGAAAATCTGGCCTTCCCCGTGGAGGGCAGCCCCTGGCAGTGCTCCCCAGGCAGGCATCTTGGGGTGCCAGGCAAACTCAGCATCTTCACAGGACCAGCCCCAAGGCAGGTGCCCTGTACCGCCCCATGGAGTGCTGTGTGAGTGACACTTCCTCACACTCGCAGGAATACAGAGGCGGGGTGCCTGCCTTCCAGGAGTCACGGAGAGAGCGCAGAGAGGACGAGGCGGAGCTTGCAGACCCGCTGCACAGACCTTGAACCGTCCCAGGCCTGGATGGAAGCAAGCTCTGTGGATAGAAAAATGCATCTTGAAAAAGAAGATGGCGCCCTGCAGGCGCGGCGCCCTCCAGGCGCGGCACCCTGCAGAAGCGGCCGGCGTGGACCGCACACGGAATCGCAGGGACCCGGGACAGCTGGGGCCAGGCGGTGGCTCTGGAGTCCTGGCCCTGAGACGCTGCCCCTGAAGAGACAGCTGCGTCTGGCTCAGCTGACCCGGTGTCACCACTGGAGGTCAGCTCATCGTAATTCCTTGTCCCCACTCCCTCTCCCCCAAATAATCAGTTTGTGGTTCGTGTTTCCAGCTGTGGGTCAGCTACAGAAAAACAACCCCAGACTGCAAGGCCAGGAGTTTCCAGTTCCTAAGGCAGAAACATTTCTCATAAAAATGTACCAAGTTGACCCCCCTGGGTTGGCACATCAGTCTCACGGGAGTGACTAAGCTGACTCTGACCCAGAGAGCAGACAGATGGGCTGGCAGGCCCATCATCCCACATTGCTTGACCTCCGCTGTCCCCACAGGAGGGCCGGCTGGCACGCCGGCTTGTACACATACGTGTGGCTTCAGTTCTTTGGGTGCATACACCTAAGAGCGCACTGTGGAGTCAAACGGCAACTCTGTTAGGTTTTCAAGGCCATTTGAATGCCTGATTTCACACTCCCAGCAGTGTGTCCTGACTGGCCAATTCCCCTACCACCACCAGCACTTAACGCATAACACTTGGACAAGCCCTTTCATAACCATTCCAGCGAGCAGAGAGTGATATCTCATTGTGGTCGCTTTGTGTTGTGTTGTGCTGTGCCGTAACAGCAGCTCTGTAGGTCGCTGAATTACCCAGATCGCGCTCAACTCACAACTCTCCTGCCTCAGCCTCCGGAGTGCTGGGCTTACAGACGTGCACAGCAGTCAGGCTCCTGCTGGGCTTGTCTTGCATTATCCTACCGGCCACTGATGCCAGTACGAGCTCGCGAGGTGCGCATCAGACTTCCGTACATCTTCTCTGTAGCGATAAACATGGAGAGACATTCGCTCACAGCCTCTCCCTGCTTCCTAAGTGCTTGTCTGCTAAATGCTGAGTTCTAAGAGTTCTTTGCATGACAGAGTTCTCCAGCAGACGTGTAATTTGCAGTTCTTTCCCTTCCGTGGGTTGTCTTTTCACTTTCTTGTTGGTATCTTCGAAAAGGCAAATACCTTTCACTTCGCTGAAGTACAATTAACCCCTCTCCTCTGTGGCGGCCTGAGCTACCGGAGTGGTGTCCTGCCTAAGCAGCAGAAAGCCCGGAGTGACAGGTCTCCACGCGTTCGCCAAAGACTGTCTTCGTTTCACTCTCCTGCGTGCCTGGCCCTCTCGAGCTGTTACACACCGTATAAGGCGCGTGCACAAACTTACTTTTTGTGCAGCCTGACAGTGGCCAGCGCCATCTGTTGAAAATCTATTCTTCTCCCTCCTCGAGTTCCGGATCCCACGCGGCTGCGCCAAGGCCCGAGGAGAGGACCCCGCTGTGACTCCCTGGTGAGGTCGGCGGTGAGGCTCAGCAGGCAAACCCAGCCCGCAAAGCGCGGGATCCAGAGACAGCGCTTCCGGGCCGTGTGCCCAGGGCGCCCTCTGCTGCCAGCTGCGCGGCGGACCCGCTGATCCCGGGAACCGGCTCCTCGGGGCGCGAACGAGGAAGCCGGGATTCGGAGCTGATTTACAAAGGTCAGCGGCGGTGCACGCGTATTAATAACCTGAGAAGGTGGGCCCAGGCTGAACAAGACCGAGACACACTCTAGTGACTCCGCTGCGCACGAAAACAGGGCACACAGGGCGGCAAGCGCCCCGAGGAGGCGGCAGAGCGCAGCATCCCCTGCAGCGCCGCACAGACCCGGGCGAACCTGCACACGGCGCCGCGGGGCCGGGAAGGAAAGACGGCTCTGCGGCTCGACTCGGCTCGGCTCGGCTCGGCTCGGCTCGGCTCGGCTCGGCTCGGCTCGACTCGGCTCGGCTCGGCTCGGCTCGGCTCGGAATCCGGACGCAGAACTGCGCCACTCTTCGCAGGTATTCTGGAGGACGCCAGGAGGATTATCATGTCCTGCAACAAGATGCTTTCACCATCCACGTCTTAAGAATCTCAGTGTGGGAAAAGGAGATACAGATGTAATGTTTTCTTGAGAGATTAAATACAAAACCTGTGACCCTGGAATCTGATTGAAAATAACAGCACAAATCTCAAGAAACCGCACGGCCCTGGCGCTGCCCCGTGGTGTCTGTCTGTCCACCCAGCCCCGGGGAGGGCCATGGAGTCGGGGTGGCCGCCAGGGGTGAGCCACACGCACGCCTTCCAGGCTGCCTGAGAAACGTCCGATTCCAGGTCTGAGGTGAGCATGTCGGAAAGGAGGCCATCCCCTGTGCCTGCGGGGTCCGAGGGCCTGGGAGCCACCCCGGCCAGTGCTGGGACGACCTGAGCCTTGCCGGTGGCAAAACCCGACACGAGTGCAGGCTCACCAAATGTACTCAAGTCGACGGGTTCGTAATGATGCTGGGAAGACGCGCCATCGCCAAGGGCAGTACCGGGGCAGCTCGCCGCGCACCAGCCGGCGCACGCCGCGAAAGGGGGCACGTATTCGGCTCCGCCTGTGTGAACGTCCCTCCGGCCAGTGCACAAGAAGGGGAAGGGGGCCTCTGTGGATAAAGAATTCCAGCGAGTAAATGGAAAGCAGATGACGGGATGAAACCGTCACCATTTGGTAGCGGTGGTGGCGGAGGTTTCTTCCCATCACTTTATGTAAACCGCAGCAGCCTCCCCGTGTCCGTCATCGGCCTCACACCTGCAATCTCCTCTCCCAAGTCCGTTAACTCATACGTTCTGTGCAACAAAATCTATCAACATAAAAAGGACAGTGAAAAAAACGTTGCCACTTTACAACTGGGGACTTAATGGATGTGGGTACTCGCCATCCATGATGGTACAAAACCCCACTGGAGAGACAGCGGATGTCATGAGCCCCGGAGAAACCCCCACCTCCCGGCACCTGCCCAAGAAAAGAAAGAGATGGCGGGAGAACCTCTAAATTTTCAAGGGACAAAGATACTTTCTTTTTATGTTGACAGAACTGAGCTAACGTGTCTCGGGATGTACACCCAAGTCACAAAACCGCGAAGACGCAACCTGCAGAGCACACGGGAGTGAGAGGCACAGAGCTGCGGGGTGTTTGCTTTCTGTACATCTCCATGTGTCTCTATTATATTTTGTGTTTCTATTTTAAATTAGAAAGTTAAGGGCTGGGGATTTAGCTCAGTGGTTCCGGCACCTGTGTTGCAAATGCAAGGGCCCGGGTTCCATCCCCGGTAACCACATAACAATACTGGGCGTGGAGACCCACACCCGGCAGCAACCAGTACCATATACCACAGTGCCGGGCGTGGTGGCTCACGCCTGTCATCCCAGCACTCGGGAGGCAGAGGCAGGAGGATTGCTGTGATGTGAGTTTGAGGCTGAGCTCAGGGCCAGCCTGAACTACAAAGTGAGACCCTGTCTCAAAATAAATAAATAAATAAATGAATTAGAAAGTTAAAAGCAAGGAGTGTTTTTAAATGCTGCGCCTTGCTGTGCATGATCACAAGTTCAAGGCCAGCCTAGGCCAGTCAGCAGACCCTGTCTCAAAACTAAAAAAACAAAAAGCACAGGGATGCGGCTCAGTAGTGGAATGCCCCGCCCGGTCTGATTCCCCTGGACCTCCACTGTTTCTTGTGAATTATTAATTATTTCAGGATTAAAAACTTGGGAAGGGAAGATTCAGACGTGCACTCAGTTCCGCATGTGACTGCAGATTCCGAGGGCTCTGCACCGGCCCTGGCTGATGTGGCCTCAGAACGGTGGGGCACGGCTGCCCTCTGCTGGTTATTTCTGGGTACTACTTACACATAAGTTTCTTTTAAAAGCGAAGGTACAATCACAATATAAAAACATTTCAGCAGTAACTTAAGAAAGCTACACCAAGGAGAAGCTATCTTTCCTTGATCGGATGGGTGAGGGTGGGGAGGAGACAAGGCCGGGGTGCAGTCGCCTCGAGGCACGCACAGGTGCCGCCGCCCGGCCGGGGCCGCTGGCTTGGGCCGGGGGAGGAAGGGCAGGGAAAAGGCGCGCTGTGCCCGCCCCGGTCTCCTCGGGGTTTGCTTTTACACCCCCGGGACCTTAAAAATTCCAGCTATGCTGAATCCTGTTCCTTCCTAAGAGTATTTTCTTTTAAAGAAATTATCCAGCAACGTGGTGACGTTCCGGTCAGGAGGTCCAGTCTCACGTGGCCACGGTCTTAGGCGAGGCGTCCCCGCTGCACGCGGGCTGTGGGCAGTGAGGCCCGGGCACAGAGGCTGTCTCAGCTGCCGAAACCCTCTCCCTGAAGACTCAGTCACGGGGCTGCCCTGCCTTCCGTTTACTGTCTCTGTCCTCACGGGAACAAAAGCTCTCTGAAGTCGGAGACGCCCTCTGTCTGTTTGCTTGGCATGGGCTGCTGGCACTCATGGACCCACGAGCCCGTGGGCTGCAGACACAGGAGGAAGGAAGAGGGCGAAGAAGGGCCGCCGCCGCCAACCTGGGCCGTGATGCGAGCTGCTGCAGTGAGGGGAAAACGCAGATCCCGGCTCCCACTTCCGGCCCAATCCAGGGCGGCCTGCCCACACCGGAGCACGTTCACCGTCCTCAGACATGAACTGGGCACTCACCCGAGGTACCGCGGAGCCGGCCCAGTGAGGGTCCCCGGTCACACGCCAGGGACGGCCATGGATCCCCTCACGCTCCTCTCCCGTCCAACCTGGCTAGTGGGGTTCCCACAGCCCCTCGGGTTCGATAACCGCTCCCAGGACTTGGGAAAACACTTCAGCATCACCAGTCTGGTATAAAGGAGCTCAAAAAAGTATGAGCAGTTTACAAATGGGAAGGTGACCAAGAGCGGAAGTTAGAAGAATGCGTCAGTGCCAGGCCAGCCGCTCGGGAGGATGCTGCATCCTGTACTGCACACGCGTGCTAGCAGCTTTTAATTTAAAAAAAAAAAAGGTCTGAATGCACAGCCGGGGAGGAGGTACAGAGGGTGGGGTGCAGCAGGGTCCCAACGGGGAGCTTGTCCCAGGAGTTAAGGCCGCACACTCCCAGCACGTGCGTGCACTCACCAACCCAGAAGCTCTCTGAACCCCCCTTCCTTTTGGGCCCCGGTTTCACCCCCAGGACCGAAGAAACAATAACAAAAGAGATGGGGTGATCAGTCAGCCACGGGGAGACTGACTGCACTGAGGGAAAACCGATTTGTGAAACCTTCCTAAGAGCTCAATCTTGCCTCTTGGAAGGCTCTGAAGTCCAGCCCCCTTTCCCTTGTTTAACTTTGTAAACTTTCTTGGGTCCTCTGCAGAGCTGCCGTCTTGTTTTAGTTGAGAGTTGGAGCCTCACAACAGCGCTGGCTTGAGCTTCGAAGTTCCGTTGTTTTTAAAAAGGATTGTTATACTGGCTTCTCCATTATAGGTGGGAATCTGTGCACTCTTCTAACCAATGGAGCTTGTACACTGTATGCTGTACTAGCCAATGGGACATGAGATCTTATAACCAATAGAATTGCCGAGCCTAACCAATGAGATGATACGAAGTGTAACTCCACCCTAATTTAAAGAACATTCTGTAACAAGGGAATAAAAGCCTGGCTTCCACAGCGCTGAGCACCAGCCTCTTTGTGGATAAGCCCCAGGCTGGTCCTCTGGTGCTGGAATAAAGCTGCACACTTTGCCTCCGAAACTCCTCAGTGCATTTTGCATTTTCCAGACTGGCTGCTCGTGGAGCGCAACACTCGAGCTGCAACACTCGGGCTGCACAAGCTCTGAGCTGCAACACTCGAGCTGCAACACTTGGGCTGCACAAGCTCTGAGCTGCAACACTCGAGCTGCAACACTTGAACTCCAACACTAGCGGGCGTTCCACTGCCTCAGTACAAATCAATACCTTCCTATGAAGGAACCTAGAAAGTGGCAGGCTGGGTCGGCAAGGCCTCACTGCAACCCCAGCTACTCAGGAGACCGAGGCAGCAGGATCCTAAATCCACACCAGCTTGTATGACTTGGCAAGACCCTGTCCCAAAATTTAAAAATAAATAAAAATAGGTCTGGGGATGGCAAGTCCCCACTATCAGGAAAAAAAAACCAGGAAGCCAATCTCTGGTTGGCAAGCATTCCGGCTATTTGGGTGAGTACTTAATTCCCAACCACACACCGTGCTAACGCGTCTGCTGCCTGGGGAGGCCCGGCAGGGCTCTCTGTTCTATGTGGCACCTGTGTATGTGACAGTGGCACTGTGGAGACCCCTTCACCCCTCCTGTCCCCTGCCTCCAGCTGCCCTTCTGACACCTCAGCCCAGAGATCGCAAGCACCGTGACCCGAGGTGGACGCCTCAGCGTCTTCTCTCGTACGGCTCAGGCCACATTCTACCCAACAGGAGTGTAGTTGTCCGCTGAGCCAGGCCCACACTCAAGGGAAGGGGAACAGCGCTGCCTTTGTGGGAGTGCTCAAAATTTGTGGGTGTTTTTAAAGCCCCACACAGGAAGACGTTCACAGTACAGTAAGAAAACAAAGCAAATGTATAAATAGCTTGACGGAGCTGCCCGCCCACATCTGGTCACAAGTCTTAAATTCGGGCTGCACTCTGCTATCCCAGGGCCCAGGGGCGCCGAGTTGGGCGTGGTGGTGCACACCTGCAATCCCAGCCCTGGGAAGCTGCGGCAGAAGGATCACAAGTTCGATCCCAGCCAGGGCAACTTAACAAGACTGTCTCAAATGTTTTTAGAAAATGAGCTGGGGCCGAAGTTAGCACGAAGGCCCTAGACTCACTCCCCAGGGACACACACGCAGAACAAATCCCGCAGCGGCAGTTATGGGCTGAGCATGAGTCACTGTGCAGCAGTTCAGAACTTGGGTCCTCAGTCATAAGACAGGAAGCTCCAGCCGAGACACGCTTTTCTTGCTAAGAGTCTCCTGGTGTAGCTCAGGCTGGCCTCAGACTTGCACTGACCCTCCAGCTTCAGCCTCTCAGGTGCTGGACCTGGGGGTGCCACCCCGCCCAGCCCACACTCCTCACGGCAGGGTTGTGGAGACCCAGGGACCTCCCGGATGGTCTGACCTGAGCCTTGTTCTTGCTGAGGGCCCACATACCAGCCGTTCTATCCAGCCAGGCCGAAATCAGCCTGGGCCCAGCCCTAGGGAGCTGAGTAGCAAAGAGCTCCTGACAGCGACTGGCAGAAGCCCTGGCATTGCCAGCTAGGAGCCTGAATCGAGGCTTCTGTAGCTGCAGAACCACCGTCTACCTACCCTGACACAAACCGGTGGCAGCAGTTCCTGGGGGACCCGGGACACAGTCCACAGAGTCTCACCAGGCCCTGCAGTCAGGACAAGGACCACCCTGTGGGGGAGCAGGGCTCCATCCTGGGGAGGCTATGCAGGGCAACTGAGTAACAGAGCAAGGTGTGCTTACGGGACAACGGGAGGGCAGAGGAGGGCTTTGTGGTGTTTGCCAGGCGGACAGAGGGGAGGAAGCCGAGGAGCCGGGGGCTGCACAGCCGCTGGGCCGTGCGGTTCCCTGGGAGGACAGCTCTCCTCACCACAGCTATCTGCTGCTGTCACCGGCCAGGTGGAACACATTCTGAATGCCAGGGCATGCCACCCGAGTGCAGAGGCCGTGGTGCTTACTGAAATCACCAGTCTTTGGATTTAAATACACTGGCATCGGGGGGGTTGGCTCAGTGGTCCCAGTGCCTGCCCTGCAAGCCCAAGATCATGAATTCAATCCCTAGTACCCCCAAAATCAAAGCAGGGAACCGTTCTTTTCTTTTTTTTTTTTTTTAAGGTTTTTTGAGACAGGGTCTCGCTTTTGTGGTTCAGGCTGGCCCCAAGCTCAGCCTCAAACTCACATCACAATCCTCCTGCCTCTGCCTCCCAAGTGCTGGGATTACAGGCGTGAGCCACCACGCCCGGCACTGTGGTATGTGGTACTGGTTGCTGCTGGTGTGAGTCTCCATGCCCAGTATTGTATGTGGTTACTGGGGATCGAACCCGGGCCCTTGTGCTTGCAAGACAGGCGCCGGAACCACTGAGTTAAATCCCTGGCCCCAAGGAAGCATTCTTAGTCTAGGGTTCTATACCTAATTCAAGGGGTTTACCCTTACTGTTGTTTTACAGATTTTTTTTCCATCTCTATTTACAAGGTTATGTGAAAGAATTTCTTTGGATTTTGCTAATAAAGTTCAACTAGAAAATTTTTTTTTTTTTTTTTTTTTTTTTTAGTTTTCCATTTGTTTTTCTTTATTGGAACATTTATTGGAGGTAATCGGTTTTTTTTTTTGAGACAGGGTCTCCTTTGTATTTTAGTCTGGCCTTGAACTCAGATATGTAGCCCAGGCCAGGCTTGAGCTCACAGCAATCATTCCGCCTCTGCCTCCTGATTGTTTGGATCACAGGGGGCAATCATTCTTAAGAAGGAATATATCTGCCTGGCAAGCGCAAGGTCCCAAGTTTGATTCCTGGTAACTACATACCACAATGCTGGTGCTGGGTATGGTGGCTCACACCTGTAATCCTGGCACTCAGGAGGCAGAGGCAGGAGGATTGCTGTGAGTTCAAGGCTGACCTGGGCTACATAGTGAGTTCAGGGTCAGCCTAAACTACAAAATAAGACCTTGTCTCAAAAAAAAAAAATAAATTAATTGGGAAAGTCTTCTAACAGTGACTCAGCAGAGGTGGGGCAGCCAGAGCCACTGGCCGGCCAGCCACTGTCAGGAAGCCTCAGATGGGCAGAGGCTCGCTGAGCAGACGGAAGGCAAAGGCCTCTGTGTAGCAGCCAGCGCCACAGACACTCGCAGTCTAGTGATGAGACTGTGACAGAAGCGCGCAGAGCTCCGCCCTGAGCATTTCTCGGCCTCGTTGCACAGGAGGAAATGTCTGAATCCACTGCACTTTACCCCAGAGCCTTTCTGTGCCATTACAGAATTCGCTCCTGTCTGTCATCTCAGGTCCAGCCTCGGCCGGCAGCCGCCGCAAGCAGCTTCCTGTGGCTCATGGAGTCCCTGCTGACTGGAGGGTCTGTGTAGCTGTGAGGAAGAGGGACAAAGTCTCTTTCTACCCTTTGTAGTCTAGATGTGGCCTGAGCCACGGTTGGCACAGGAGGGGTTATGTCTCTGCCATCCTATCCTTCTCTGCCTACAGGTGAAGAAACAGGGCCAGGACGACCCACCGCTCAGTCTGTCCCCATCTCATCACTGTCACCGTGCAGAGCATTAGAAGCTCCTGTACGGTGCCCGCAGAATCCATTCCCAGGCCTTTCGGGGAAGGCCCCTGCGTCACCCCCGTCGAAGCGTTAACATGCTACGGAGCGGGCCCGCGGCGTCGGATGAGCCTCCTGCACAGAGGCGCTCAGTTTCTTGCGAGGCTCCCTGCTGAGGGAGAATCTCCAGCAGGACTGAGATTGGGACAGAGAACTGAAGGTCTGGCTGACAGGTTGTGAGCTGCAGTTTTCCCATATCTTTGATCAGAGGATAAACCCTGCACGCTCCCCTGCACTTTCTGGAACACATTATACGCACGCGGGTGAATTTTAGATGGCGCTAGACTGCATGTCACCTGGGCTCTATGAAATGGCCCACGGATCCTAGCGTGGAATACAACACGGAAGATGGCGGCACTGGGGGTGTGGACTAAAGCTGGGCCTGGCCCGCAGAGGAGGAAGATACGGGCTTGAGGCAGGGTTTGGGGCAAAGACTGAGGCTGGCCCTCCGGCAAGGCCAGAGTGGAGCTGGGGGTGGGGATCACAGGCTGGGGGTGTCACAGCAGTAGTGCCGGATTCAATGACTTGCACAACAGAGAAGGACGATGCCACCAACGTCTACGTTTCTGCTCTAAATGGTCCCCCCAGGTCTTAGGCTCTGGGGTCTTCTGCTGGACACGAAGCGCCCGTCAGCCAGACCTCTGCTGCTCTGAAACCAAGAGAATGGCCTGGTCCTACCGCTCAGTGCTGACTGACATTCTCCGAAGAATTCGGCTGATAATCTAGCTACGCTGTTTTGGAAAGACTGTCCTCTTTTTCTCTGCACAGCAGCACATCATTCCTCTTTTCCGTCTCCTTCCCCAGGAGAGCACAAACCCCAGGGCTGAGAAGCCAGGGCTCCAGACTGTGTGAGCAGAGCACAGCGTTCAGTGGACAACTTCCTAAGCCCACCATGAACAGACAAAGGGCTTCTGGCCACAGAACAGGCTCCTCTTCCCGAGTATGATGTACGGACGAGGAGGGGACGGTCTGGAGCGGGAGTTTCAGGCAGGCTTAGGCTCTGGTGGCTGAGCCGTACAGTGTGAGGGCAGAGGCCTGGGGGACCTGGTCAGCTGGGACAGCAGGGGTGGCGGTGGAGAAGGCTCAGGCACAGACCCTGAAGTGGGGTCTCCTGGGAAAGTCTGAGTCGGTGACGATGCTTCAGAGCATCTGTGGATGTCAAGCGAGAGTAAGCGGCATCTCCCATGGATCCGAGAGCAGAGATGACCCGTCCCTCAGAAGGCGCTGGACACAGCAGGTGTCAGAAGTGGGTAGCATCAGGACGCCGGCGCAGAGTGCACTCCAGGACAGGAAGCAACGTGCTTTCCTCTTCTTGCCTCTGCCCTGTTGTTTTCACTTTTCCAGAGCCTGGTAACAAGGCCAACAGCAAGGAGCACAGGACGGGGCAAGCCCCCCAGACTCAGAAAGGTGCAGCGGGGCCTGCTGAGCCGGGCGGCCTGGCCACCCAGAAGGGAACAAGCCCACTGCCTGAACCCACGGCCCGGGGCAGCGGGCTGAGTGTGGGGAGGGGACACCCTGCGCTACAGCAGCCTGCTATCCTCCCCCCCCCAGCATCATAGCACAATACCCAGTCAGTTTATGATGAATCACTGAATCGTTTAGTCACAAAAACTAACCAACGAACATCAACCCAGAGCCTCGGTAGATACACCATTTCTGGTTTTACTTTTCATTTCTTAATAGTCTTATCACATGAATAAGTTACAATATCTTTGTAGAAAATGGCCATTTTCATTGATCAATAGTAAAAAAAAAACTGATTTGCTCTTTGACATGGATTTTTTTTTACTGAATCAAAAAACTTGGATTTACATCATTTTTATTGGATTTTGAAAATTTGTCTTAAACTGTAATTTCTTGCATCTTCTCTTTTTTTAAGACAGGGTCTTGCTTTGTAGTTCAGGCTGGCCCTGCGCTCACTATGTAGCCCAGGCCAGCCTCGAATTCTGGGCAATCCTCCTGCTTCTGCCTCCTGAGTGCTGGGATAGCAGCGTGAGCCAACACACCCAGCATTGTGTCGTGTGGTACCAGGGATCAAGCTCAGGACTTTGCACTTGCCAGGCAGGTGCCAAAACCAATAAGCTAAATCCCCAGCCCCTTGCATCTTCTCTTTTTTTTTTTTTTTGAGACAGGGTCTCACTTTGTAGTTCAGGCTGGCCCTGAGCTCAGCCTCCAACTCACATCACAGCAATCCTCCTGCCTCTGCCTCCCGAGTGCTGGGATGACAGGCGTGAGCCACCATGCCTGGCACTGTGGTATGTGGTACTGGTTGCTGCTGGGCGTGAGTCTCCATGCCCAGTATTGTTATGTGGTTACCGGGGATCGAACCTGGGTCCTTGTGCTTGCAAGACAGGCGCCGGAACCACTGAGCTAAATCCCCAGCCCCTTGCATCTTCTCTTAATCATGTATTTTTAACCTTGCTTCCCTAGAACAGTGAATGAGTTGATTTCCCAATGCTGAAGTGGCAGAGGTGACAGGAAAAGGATCGGCTCCAATCACACCAGTACAATGGCCAACGCTGCCCCGACCCAGGGCAGGAAGAAGCTGCAGAAGAGCTCTGGTCCAGTCTCAGGTAAATAAATGGCCCTACGACGAACTGTGTCTGCAGCGCCCATGCTGCAAGCCGGACCCACAAAGAGAGAGCGCCTTTAAAGAGGCAGCTGTGAGGTGTGCGGGTGGGAGACGAGAGCTGGGGCCCCGTGCCCACACGGTGTCCATGTCCCCGTGAGGCGGGAGGCACGGCCATCCACAGGCAGTGAGGGGACAGCTGCAGGCAGAGAGCTCCAGTCGGCTCGCAGCCGCGAGGACTCAGTCACAGGTAGAGGACAAGTCTGCGGGGGCACCACTCTCCGGCCAGGAGACCTCTCCAGCAGTCGCGTGTCGAGGAAGGGGAAGGGGAAGTCAGTGGACCGAGCGCCAGCTGGGGTCTGCCAAGGTGGGCCTGCCTGAGCCCGAGGCCGGGCCGCCTCCCGTTTGCTCTGCTCCACTTCCTTCACGCTTTGGTCCTTACGGAGGACACAGCTCTCACCCTTATTGTGAGACCCTGTCCTCCCACGTCCACCTACTAGCCTGCGGTCAAGTCACGACAGCTCCTTGGCTGACATTATGTCTGAAAGATCCACTCAGTTCCCTCGAGCTGATATAAAGCAGATGCAAAAAGCAATTTATAATGAGATATGTATTTCAAGCTACTACCTCGGCATAACTACCAGGCTTCAGGGAGCCACGCGCTCCTGGCTCACACAGAACCCCGAAGACCCAGGCCCGTCCAGACTACCGAACATGCTGTGCCGCACACTCACAGGCCAGGAGTACTGCAACAGGTTCTCCGGGAGCAGCAAAAATCAACGGGCCGCTGCGCTTTTTTAAAAAAAGTTTGCAGTCCAGGCTGTTAGAATAATGACTGTAAGTCTGCAACCGGAATGCCTGGCTTGACCGCAGGCAGTCCGGCCCTTAGAGGCTGCCCTCTGCTTCTCCAGCCATCAACCCATTTCCTGGACCTCAAGGCTGGGAGGAGGGGAAGCTGCTGTCAGCGTGCTCATCTCCATCTGGGGTCTGGCCGCAGGACCCCAGTGACCTCGGCTGAGACAGCACAGGGCAGAAGGGCGCCCGGAGGCAGAAGTACAGTCGTGGGATAGCCTGGCAAGGGAAAGGGCAAGGGTGTGACATGGGCTCATGCCACTCCCACAATCGTCCCGCTGCGCCCGAGACACTCCCTGCTGAGGACGTCAAGTCTAAAGGCGGCATCACCCACCCGCATCTCAGACCTGAGCTCACAGCCAGCGTTGGGGCGGCTCCTCCAGGGTGCCAAGGCCCCAGGGGACATCCCGCCTACCGCTGTCCCCGCGACCCTGAGCCCTGCCCCGTGTTCTCTGCTATCACACAGTTGAGTGAGTGTGGGAAGCAGAGGCCGAGAGGTATGAGTTAGGGGTGTCACTTAAAAGAGAGGAGCCCTCAGAGGAATAAGCGAGGGGCCAGGTGATGAGGCTCTGCCAGAGAAGACTCTGCACTGGAGTCACACGAACCGGATGCCAAGACACGCACGTCAGGACCTGGGAGCCCTCGCTTTGTCATCAGGACGCTGACTCTCTGGGCCTGCTTCCTCAGACGCAAGCAGAGGAAGAGGCGAGCGCTCACCCGACCGAGCTCCGGGGCTGGGTGAGTGGCTGGATGCGGAGACTCTGTCAAGCTCTTTACCAGTGTGCTGTCACCATGATTTTCAAGGATCAAGAGCAGCAGTACGGAGAAAACCAGCCCACGGTCGTCAGGCCTTGGGGGGACAAACAACAAACAGCCACGCAGAGCACACAGCCAGGCCACACTGCTCACCTGCCATGGCCGAGACAGAGACGGCGGCGCCTGCCGAGAGGGGCCGTGCCTGCCTTGGGTCCAGCGTCTGAAGAACCTATCGAGCTGGGAAATGTTCAGCCTCTCTGGGGGCTTATGAGGAATATGCATTCCCCAGAACTTCACCAAAGCGAGTCTCGCTAAGTTTTACAGGGAAAAGCTCAAGTGAAATCAATGTGGGCACAGGCTAGCTCCCCTGGGGCGTCGGGGGGGCCTCACAATGAATTTCCCGTGAGCACTGACTTGCAGGGAGCGCCACATTCATCTCCCAACAGGACCCTTTCTCTGTAGAGCATCCGACTGGGGTTCACAAGACAGACTTTGGGGATTACACTTCCCGCGCCAGGCCACGCACTGGAGCAGGCACACGGGCCGTGTGAAGGAATGACACCACCGTAAACACCCGTCAGTGACCGCCTCGGCCGAGCACTCCGGAAAAGGGAAAGCGCATCCTACAAACACGGTCCTGACAGCGCCACGGCTCCCTGCACGACCTCCCGCCCACACCACCGGCCACCCAGCCGCATACTCCAGTCACGTACAGCGAATCTACGCTTTTATTTTTTGCTCTAAAATGTGCTTTTTCCTCAATGAACTTTAATATCAGTCCAGGACCTCCACCTCCCCTTATCAAAACAAAACAAAACACACACACATACACACCTGCCACCCTCCAACCAGGTGAAAAATCCCCGGCGATTAGTCCATAACAAATATTGACACAAGGGGAAAAAACCATGTTCAACTGTATTAGAATAAAACTGTACAAAAAAATGTAAAACATAACCTGAAACTGTTCAAGTTCAGAAAGTCTAGTCAAGTCCTTTCTCTGGCCGGGAGTGCGCTGTCTTCAGAGGGCTCTGGGACACCAGCCAAGCAGGGTTGGGGGAAGAGACAGAAGCAGCGAGTCCTTCACCAGGCCAAGGCGCCACGGCGCACCATCCCCACCCAGGGCGGCCGGAACCGCGAAAGGCCCTGGGAAGTGTGCTGGCAGCCAGCCTGGGCAGCGGGGGCCATGCCCATCAGAGCTGAGTGGTTGCAGGGACAGGGCACAGGGCTCTGCCAGCCGACAGGCCCTCAGCAGTCTCTGTCCTCTAGACCCTGAGGTCAGCAGCCCGTGCCTCTACCACCGGATCCAAGCTGGGCTCAGGCTGAAAACCCGCAGGTCTAGTAAACACGGCCCAGCACCACGTGCCCTGCGGCTGACTGGAGCTGCCAGCAGGGTGAAGTGCGAGCGGGCAGCAGGGCAAGATCGCCTGCACCACGGTGCGAACTGTGTGTCCAGGCAGAGAAGGCCCTGCTCACACGGGGCCCCGGTGCACACACCCCCGTGGGCTGGTTAAAGCTGACCCAGCTGAGGGCCAGCCTGACAAAGGGACGTGGAGCAGGACGGCCAGGGAGGACCTCCTGGGGGGCCGGCAGGGCCCGGCCCTGTGGGGATGGCATTCGTGGAGCCCCTGAGTCTGAAGGGACCAACTAGGGAAAGGGGCACAGGGAGAGGTTTCCCGGAACACTGCCGATGGGCGGGGATGCGCTGGTGAGGAGCGGGCAGGTCTGGACTCACTGCAGGTAGAAAGGGGAGGACATTGGCCCGCGGTGCCCCTCCCCACCGGACCCAGGCCTGGTGAGTGCCAGCTGCCCCAGCCGGCCCTAGTGGCGGCTGGAGACCAGACCTTTCACTTTGGACATCTTCTTGGTGGGCTGCCTCTGCTCCACATGCGGCGGGCACTCCCGCTCGGCCAGCTGCTGCTCCATTTCCTGAGCCGAGGAGGACGCGGTGGCCTTCAGCGTCTTCTTGATGTTGGTAACCTGGAGGGAGAAACCCAAGCGGGGTACTCAGCTGGCGGGCACCCAGAATTCACCAACACCAACACCGTCGTGAGGGCCAGCCAAAATGCTCTGAGAAAATCAGAAATGATCTTCAGAAATCCAGCTGTGGAGAAACAAACAGGAAACGGGTCTGACAGAAATGATGCTTTCTTGGTTAAAGCAGAAGACAAGGGCCATCTGGCAAAGAGGCATCGCACACAAGGTGAAGAGTATTAATATATCCTTGGAACTGGGACAGGCAACCCGAGCTAGTCAGCAAACTGTGCCTGGCAAACTGCAGTCCACGTGTAACAGACAAATCCTTTCCCACGAGGTCGGGAACATAGCTCCGCAAACTCTTCTTGAACAGACTAAGGAAGGCGAACTTCCACCAACTAAGTGAAAAAAGAAGAAAAGCAGTGAAAGAGCTGCCAAGTGTTACCACCACCTAGTGCTGTCATTTATTTATTTACTTTCTGATATAAAGTCTAGCTTTGTAGTTGATGCTGGCCCCTGACTCACTACGTAGCCCAGGCAAGCCTCGGAACTCACAGCAATCCTCCCACCTCTGCCTCCCGAGTGCTGGGATTGCAGGCGTGAGCCACCACGCCTGACACTGGTATGTGGTTACCAGGGATCGAACTCAGGACCTTGTGCTTGCCAGGAAGACGCCAAAACCACTGAGCTAAATCCCCAGCCCACCGCTATTATTTTCAGCTATACATAAATTAGGAAGAGCTTGACCACCGTCCCTCCTCCTGTGCAGGTGCCCTGGTGCAGTGTGAGTGTACTGCCACTTCCAGGAGCTCCCAGGGCCTGTTGGTGCTCTCAGGAGTGGCCTGCAGTCCACCTCTGCACCATGCAAACCCCCGGGAAGGCCTGGTCCATGGGCCCAGAGTGAGCTCAAGATAGCGGTGGCCCTGGCTCACAAGAGAGAGAAAGGAGACACCTGGTCCTTTTTGTAGCTGTAAATAGCACCCAAGAGCCGGCGTTTTCTTCCTTGCTCCTCAACACACACTGCGCACTAAAGCCACACTTGTTCCATACCATACTTGGAAGCAGATATCTTTTTTTTCGTTGCTTTGTTTAGTTTTGTTTTCTGCAATGTGGGAGACCAAACCAGGGCCTTAGGCATGCCAGGTGATCACTTCAGCTCTGAGCTACATCCCCAGCCTTTTCTTTTGAGACAGGGTCTCACTTTGTAGTTCAGGCTGGCCCTGAGCTCAACCTCAAACTCACACCAATCCTCCCGCCTCTGCCTACCGAATGCTGGGATTACAGGTCTGAGCCACCACACCCGGCACTGTTGTCCTGAGCGCTGGTAGGCATGAGTCTCCATGCCCAGTATTGTCATATGTGGTTACCACGGATCGAACCTGGGTCCTTGGGCTTGCAAGGCAGGCGCCGGAATACCTGAGCTAAATCCCCAGTCTTTTAAATTTTTTTTTAAATTTTGAGTTAGGGTGTCGCTAAGTTGCCCAGCCTGGGCTCTGAACTTGCGATACTCCTGCCTCAGCCTCCCAAGTGCTGGGATGACATCTGAGCACCACCATGGCCACCAAAAGCAGTGGCATCACCTCTGCTTTCAGCCTCTTGTGATCCCGATTCCAGCTTTGGTGAAGCCTCTTGCACCCCTGACTTCCTGGAGAGTGGGGCACCTTCTTCTCACAGGCGATCTGCCCACTGCCCTGCACCCGCCAGTACAGGCCTGGTAATGCCCAGCCTGCCCTTGGGTCCCCTCCGCAGCCCAGGTGGCCTATCTCTCTCTCCTGACTCTACAGACTCGTCTGAGCAAGGCCCACCTGCAGAGGTAGGACACTTCGTGGGCAGGCGCCCCCTGTGCTAAGTGTGCAGGTTCCCTCCTCCGCAGAGGCCAGGCCCCACCAGGAGAGGGCATGGCCACACAGGGCCTGGACAGACAGGCCTTGCTCTAGACAGCTGTGCAGCGGCATTTTAAACATGCAGCCTCTCTCATAAGGGGCGCGTGTAAGCCAGCAACCACCTGTCGGTGAGGGAACCGTGAGAGCCCATCTTTGGTGCAGAAGCTGGGCTGCCTCAGTGCAGACCACTGCGTCTGGACTCGGACTGGCTCCGTGCGGTCGGCCATTCACGCCTGCTTCAGCCTCACGCATTCTGAGAGGTCTAATTCCTCCTCCAGACAGCCTTCCTCAGCTGGCGACAGATAGCCCCACAGACAGGTCTCCTCCAGCCCAACCAGCCCCAGCCCCATCCAATGTCCTTCCTCAGGCACCTGGCTTGTAGTCCATCCCTGTCCCCCTTGGCCCCAGGTGACCCAGAGTTTGTCTAGCTCTTTAAAACATAGGTCTCGGGGCCGGGGATTTAGCTCAATGGTTCTGGCGCCTAGTGCAAGCGCAAGGACCCGGGTTTGATCCCCGGTAACCACATACCTATACTGGGTGTGGAGACTCACGCCCAGCAGCAACCAGTACCACATGCCACAGTGCCGGGCGTGGTGGCTCACCCTTGTAATCCCAGCACTCGGGAGGCAGAGGCAGGAGGATTGCTATGATGAGTTTGAGGCTGAGCTCAGAGCCAGCCTGAACTACAAAGTGAGACCCTGTCTCAAAAAAACCTAAAAAAAAAAACCAACATAGGTCTCAGCAATTATTCAGTGTGACTTCACCTAATGGCAAAACTCCAGCCTGGCTTGCTAAGTGTGCAGCCACATCCCTGTAATCCCAGTACTCAGGAGGCTGAGGCAGGAAGGTTGCCAGAGTTCAAGCCAGCCTGGGCTAACGGTGATACTCAAAAAAATAAAAAATAAAAAAAACAGCCTGTCTCTATCGAAAAGCTTAAAAAGTCTAGCAAAAAGAGAGCAGCCTGCCCAGGGCAGCTGAAGGCTACAGCAAAGGCACAAACAGCTGGAAGAGTGAAACAAAGAAAGGAGCCAGAAGTGGAGAGAACACCCAGGGAGCTGAGGGGCTGGGACAGCGCCCAACCCGGGCTTGGCCCTCACTTGACTCTACAGGCCTCTCCACACACAGGGAGCTGCTACCCCTTGACCGCCAGGAGAGCAGGACACAGCCGGCCCCGCCAGTGAACAGCAGCCCTGAACGAACCCTCTGAGGGAGCCCCCGGGAAGGCAGTTTCACACACGAAGGAAAATGCACCCAGAGTCAGAGGCTGCAGGAGGAGCCACATGACCTGACATGACACGTTCTTCCCTCTGGCACGCTGGCTCAGAAATAACGAAACTACTGGGCCGGGGAGTTACAAGCGCAAGGACCCGGGTTTGATCTCCAGTAACCACATACAATACTGGGCGTGGAGACTCACGCCCAGCAGCAACCAGTACCACATACCACAGTGCCGGGCGTGGTGGCTCACGCCTGTAATCCCAGCACTCGGGAGGCAGAGGCAGGAGGATTGCTGTGATGTGAGTTGGAGGCTGAGCTCAGGGCCAGCCTGAACTACAAAGCGAGACCCTGTCTCAAAACAAAGAAATAATGAAACTATTCACACTGTCGGTGTTCTACCTCCCTGGGGGGCTGGAATTATAAAATAAGCAATGTAGTATTTCAAGGGAGGATTAAAGGAAAGGATATCCCCAGGCAGTCCGTGACAGGGTCCCCATCAGGAGGGAGGGCTCTGGAAGGTCCAACTGCCCAGAACAAGCTGTCATGGATCTGGGAGGAGGATAGTGCTTTCCCCACAAAGAACACCACTGTACTTTAGAGATAAAGCTGCGTGTGGTACCACATGCTTGTCACCCCAAACCATTTTCCTCTGGGAAGCTGAGCGAGGAAGATCACAGTTTGAGCCCAACCTGAGTAATTTAGCAATTTAATGAGATCCTGTACCAAAAATTTTTTTAGCAGGCCAGGGATTTAGCTCAGTGGCTCCCTTGCCTGCCTTGCAAGTACAAGGGCCCGGGTTCGATATGGTATTCACATACAACAAGCAACACATACTACATACCACACACCACAGTGCCGGGCGTGGTGGCTCACGCCTGTAACCCCAGCACTCCAGAGGCAGAGACAGGAGAACTGCTGAGTTCCAGACCAGGCTGAACTACAAAGTGAGACCCTGTTTCAAAAGAAACTTAAAAAAAAAAAAACTATATATCTACATCTATACTTATATTATTATATTTATATCTATATTATATTATATTTATATAGATATGGATAGATTTTTTTTTAGTGGACCAGGGATTTAGCTCATTGGTACTACACCTACCTTGGAAGCACAAGGGCTGGAGTTCAATCCCTGGTGTGACAAAAAAAAAAAAAAAAAATTTTTACAGTTTTTTTTAGCAACAGGGATGCAGCTCAGTGGTACACAGCCTGCCTGGTAAGCTTAAATCCCTGAATTCAATTCTCAATGCTAAAAAAAAAAAAACTGTTTTTTTTTTCGTTTTATGAGACAGGGTCTCACTTTGTGGTTCAGGCTGGCCCTGAGCTCAGCCTCCAACACACATCACAGCAATCCTCCTGCCTCTGCCTCCCAAGTGCTGGGATGACACGCGTGAGCCACCACGCTCGGCACTGTGGTATGTGGTACTGGTTGCTGCTGGGCATGAGTCTCCACGCCCAGTATGGTATGTGGTTACCGGGGGATCGAACCGGGTCCTTGCGCTTTCAAGACAGGCACCGGAACCACTGAGCTAACTCCCTGGCCCCCCAAAAAAATTTCTTAAAGGGAAGGATTTTTAAAAAGAAACCAGCTGTAGTATATACATGTACTCACCCTCCCCCATTATTGTAAACTAAACATACTGCAAAAATGTGCTAATAATTTTTTAAATTAAAAAATTGGTGGGCCGGGGAGTTAGCTCAGTGGTTCCGGCGCCTGTCTTGCAAGAGCAAGGACCCGGGTTCGATCCCCAGTAACCACATACCATACTGGGTGTGGAGACTCACGCCCAGCAGCAACCAGTACCACATACCACAGTGCTGGGCATGGTGGCTCACGCCTGTAATCCCAGCGCTCAGGAGGCAGAGGCAGGAGGATTGCTGTGATGTGAGTTTGAGGCTGAGCTCAGGGCCAGCCTGAATCACAAAGCAAGACCCTGTCTCCAAAAACCTAAAAAAAAAAAAAAAAGGGACTGGCATGTAGCTCAGTGCAAAGACCCAGATGCAATTCCCAGGACAACAAAAAAGAAAGGTGGGGAGGAGGGAAAAAGATTACCAGCTCAGATGGGAAAGTGGCGACTGATGTTCAGCCAGGGCTGACCGACGCAGAGACACACGCAGCGCTCCGCAGCCTGACCTCGCCCTTGGCAGATGCGTCTGCCTTCTCGAGCATTCCGTGAGCACCCCTGTGTGTGTGCCTCACGCTGGGCACGTCAGCCCCGTCGCTTGGTACCAGCTCCGGCACTGACTGACCAGGCCGCACGCTCGGCTCTGCTCTCTCGCTGTACGGTCCTTTCCGAGGCTCCCAGCACACTACCAAGTCTAGAGATGATGCTGTGGTGGGGAAAGTGCCTTGATCTTTTTCCCTCAAAACTCTCAAATGTAAGGCCTTAGCGCCAGCTGGTGGCAACATCAGGCTCTGCCGGCAGGAAGCCGCTTTCTTCAGCAGGCACCCACAACAAACACACAGGTGCCGGCTGGGTCTTAAAAGCCAATTTGGAGTCCACACCGTGGCCTACACACAGGGTGTGGCCCACTGCCTACATCACCCCACGCACACTGCTTTCCTTTGCTGGACGCTACTTGTCCCCCAAAGAAACGTGCACAGTTCCAAATCCCATTCATTTTGCTCATGACCACGACGGTGCTGATCACGGCCCTGCCACCACCATTGGCACACAACTGGCAGCAGTCCAGCTGACTGCGGCGACCAGGCAGGGAGCAGGTTGCTCTGTGCCCCAGCTAGGAAAGGTGGAGGCTTTACACTGTGCCCTGAGCCTGACCAGCCTGGTTTCCCTAGCGTGTTCCAGGGAAGAAAGAGAGCGGAGAGTGGTCAGTCCTCCTGCTCACTCCGCCTCCAGCCCAGGCTGGTAGCCTGGCCCAGGAAGGCACCACCGCTCACTGAAGAGCAGCAGGCTCCCTTTCCCAGCAGTCTGGGCCTTTGCTCATGCTACATGCAGCTCCCAACCCTGCCAGAAACAGGACAAGCGGACCCCAGGCACAGCCGCAAAGCATCTGCGCACAGGCAGCCGAGGGAGGGGCCGCAGGAGGGGCAGGCGCACACCGAGCACCTCCTGCAGGTCAAGCCACGGTGCAGCCAGCAGCCAGTCTCACGCAGAAAAGTAAGATGCAGGTTTCACTCATTTCAAGCAACTGGGAAATTCTCACAAGCCACCCTCGAAAGGGACAGCCACTCATTTCTGACTGTCCTCACTTGGAACCCTGGGGCATCTCTGCCCACTCTGCGACGCTTACTCACCCACCCCCCAGCCCTCCGGCCTCCAGGCCCCGAGAGGGGGACTGTGGCGGTCATGACCACCTGGACTCAGGACAGCCAAACACATATCGTCTTGTCTTCCTCTCATCCACTGACCTCTTCTTCTTAGTATGAAATGTATCACACGTTTACAAAAGTGATAACACATATTCAGAGTTTAAAGAATAAAGCAGCAGTACGCACCTACCATATCACAAAAGCGGCACAGCCTCACCAAGGCCTTCACGTCCACACGCTGCCCCTGCACCCTCTTCCACTCAGCCGACCTGGTAACCACCATCCTCCTGCGCGTGCGTGCGCGCATGCGTGGGGTGTGTGCAGCGCTGGAGGGACCCAGGGCCTCCTCCACGTAAACAAGTGCTCCACCCCAGCCCCATCCGTCCATCGTACAGCCTCACCTCCAAATTCACCCTCTCTCTTTGCAGATGCAGAGCACAAGTGAGCTCAGAAATTACAACCTTCTCTGCAAGCCAAGCTGCCTGCCCTCTGCTAAGCAGCGGCGCGAGAGAAACAGGATCAGGGCCACAGCCACAGACCCCTCTGTGGACACTGGGCCTGAAGCCTGTTGGGCCAACTTGTCCTGGCCACACCCAGACTCACAAAAATAAAAACTGCTCTCAAGGTCCAGCCAGGAGCACCGCAGCGGGGCACGGAGCCGTCCTCACCTCTGCCTCTACTTGCTGCTGGGTGCGGTGATGGTTCTCTTTGTACTGGTTGGCTCTCAAAACCTGCTGCTCGATGCCCAGGAGGACCGCTTCACAGCCATCACACCTGCAACAGAGAAGACTAGCGCTGAGCTGCGGAGACCGAAGCTCGGCCCCAGCAGGAGCTGCCGTCCGGCACTGCAAGGGTCTCCCTGAATCCCTCTGCGGCTGCTCCTTCCCTCCTGCCAGAGAAGCTTGTCCAGACGCAGCACCGGACACGAGGGACAAACATGGTGCCTAGTGGGTAGCTTCTTGGAACACAGCTCTATTCTAAGCTCTGCAGCCCACGGAAGATGGATTTACAGAAGAGCACGTAAGATGGGAGGAGGTAGGAGAGAATACACGTGGCACTTGTAATTGCTTTCCTCACCAGAGAAACACATTTTCCAAAAGCACCCTGTTTCTGAGATTGCCTGTTTTCTCAGAAGTTGAAGTTATATCCTAACTGCCATACTCTTCATTTTCATTTTCCCAACTTTTCATTTTAAAAATTGAAAAAAATAAATAATAAAGTGGGAAGCAGTGGTGCATGCCTGTAGTCCCAGCTCTGAGATGACTGAGGTGGTGGATCCAAGTCTGCGTCTGCCTGGACACTCAGCAAGATCTTGTCCTAAAATAAAGGAGCCCAGGGTGATGGCTCACATCTGTGACACTAGCACTCAGGAGGCTGAGGCAGGAGAGTTGCTGCAAGTTCAAGGCCGGCCTTGGCTACATCACTGAGTTCAAGGTCACCCTAAACAACATAGTGAGACCCTGTCATACAAAACTAAAAGTAAATAAATGGCTGAGAATGTAGCTTGGTGGCAGAGTGCCTACCCCAGGTTCAATTCCCAGCAGAAGAGAGGTAGGTGAGAGAGAAAGAAGGTAAAAGGAGAGAGGGATGAAGAAATGAGAGACAGAGACAGAGAGAGAGAGAGAGAGAGAGAAGATAAGCACAGGTTCTTTTTTTGGTACCAGACTTCAAACTCAGGACCTTATGTTTGCGAGGCGGACAAGGTGCCACTGAGCTAAATCCTCAGCCCAAGAGAGAAGAATAGAGCACAGATTTTCTCTGTACACCTTCCATTGAGGGTACAACCCTGTGGCCGGCCCTTTTGCCACGTCCGTGGCCCTCGAAGCACAGCCCTGTTTCCCAGCTCATCCCAGTTTGGAACAGGAGTCTAAGAAGGAGCCCTCTGGGCAGGAGTCAGGATGGCCACTCCTGGGCAGATACACCGGAGCTTAAAGCAAGAAATCAGGCCACAGGTAGGGAAATCGTGCCGGCCACGTCACAACTCAACAAGGACAACCAACAACAGTAGCACCAGACATTAGATCTTATGTGCAGACATTTCTGTGCTGAGGTGCTAAGTTCATTCCGATTTAATAGTATAGCGATCCTTTCAAAGCTTCTACTTTTGTCACATATTGCAAAGGAAAGGTACTCAGAGCCTTGCCCGGGACAGAACTTGAGATGCTGGATGGTCGTCAGCACATGCCCGCAGGTCTGAGAGGCCTCACCGAGGCAGCACGGACATCAAGTTCCAGGGTACCAACACTGGGGCCTTCGTCCCTGAACTCTGGGCTTGGAAACGCACCAGACATCCAGTCTGTCCAGAAGCAAACAGCTTCCCTATCTCTCTGCACAAAGCCGGCCCACTCTGTGCCGCATCTGCAATTAAACACCCACCCACTTCAGGACTCACCACAACTTCTCTAAGTCCAGCTGGCTTTATTAGGCCCCAATCACTTAAATAGTACCATAAGAAGTCCTTGGAAACATCAAATTTCATTAAAAAACAGTACAGCCAGATGTCCCAATTCCTCATATGTGCCAGCTATAGTTAGCAAATACTGACGTATGAGCCTATGTCCCACATAATAACCCAGCCCTGGTCTTCAACATCCCAGCATTACAAACCCCAACCTGACAGCTGCTGACTGAACGTGACTCTTAGCCAAAGAACCTTCCAAATATTTACTTCCTGAGCATGGCCAAACTTTGTGCCTTCCTTTAGAAAGTATAGGATCGGCTGGGATACACAGCCCGTGTGCTGAGGCTGGGTGTCCTATGTCCTCTGCTAAACAGACCCACTACATTGAGACAAGAACAAGTTGATTGCCAGGGCAGTAGGAAGCCGAAATGACCCCGCTGCCCCACACAGCTATCATGGCCAACGAAGCCCACTCTGGCTCCCTGTCCTCAGCCCAGGCAGGCAGCCCCAGGACCGGACCCAATCCTTCAATGACCACCGAGGATCAAGCTGAGACACTACGGCCATCCCCCGCCGCGCTCCAGCCTCACCATTCATGCAAGGTCTTGACAATATTATTGATGTCTTTCTTTCGGATGTCACGGCCAATGCAGAAATCCACTTCCAGCAGCTGGTTTCGCTGGTCCAGCTTGCCCTGGATGATGTCGGTGTAGACAGCCTCGATGATGAGGTCTTCTAGCTCCCGGAGATTCCTCATCTCCAGGTCCTTCAGCAGCACAGAGTAGGGGATGCACTGTGGAGAGGCCAGACGGGGGTCAGGAAAGCCGTTTGGCGGGCGTTCACGAAGAGATTGCTATTCTCAGAGTCAACAGCTGCCTCTGGGCTCAAGCAACACTGGTCAAGGTAACTATGAAGGGCAGGGAAGGACATCTTGTGGCCCCAGACAGCGGATAATGCAGCAGCCACACAGATCTTGGTGGGGCTGGGATTATGGTGTATGCCACCATGATCAGGCTAGACCACACAAACTTCGTTTTTTTTGTTTTTTTTGAAGCAGGGTCTCACTTTGTAGTTCAGGCTGGTGCTGAAACTCAGCCTCAAACTCACAGCAATCCTCCTGCCTCAGCCTCCTGAATGCCGGGATTACAGGCCTAGCACTGTGGTATGTGGTGCTGACTGCTGGTGGGTGTAAGTCACCATGCCCAGCATCGTTGTATGTGGTTACCGGGATCGAACCCAGGACCTTGCAAGGCAGGCGCCAGAACCCCTAAGCTAATCCCTGGCCCACAAACTTCTAATGTGATGTAACTTGGGCAAAAATTTTCACAACTTGATTGCAAGGTTCTTCACGGACTACACAGGCAACAACAGACCACTGTGCAGGGGAAGGTGCGGCACCCTGCTAACTCTGCCTCTGCACCCACCACGCTGCTGGTGAAGCTGGTGTCTGCATGCATCCGATTTATGTGCACCTGTGCAATGAGGAGAATAAGACGCAGCAATTACTGATAACAGTATTTCAAACTGTATGTGTGCTGTGCAGATGGGTATTTGCTGTTATTAAGCAGCCATATAAATTTTCTCATTTCATTATGAAACTTGGACTTGTGTTATTCCTTATCAAGTTAGAATATCATAAAACTATTATAGATTTAGAAACTATATGCAGAGTATATACTATACATGTAGTCCATGTATACTATACTATATCATATGCAGCCTAAGCAGGCCAGAGGTAGGAGACTCAGGGTCTAGTGTTACAAGGCACAGGGAAGTGAACTGCAGGACCTGTAAGACCCCAACAAGACCCCACAGCACCCCAGAAATACCCTCCTGGTCTTCCATATGGGAGACTTTACCCAGCCAAAGGGTTTTCACGCCCTGAGGCATACTTGGTATGTGCCATGCTGCCACCTTGGGGAAGTTTGCAGATTGCATACAATGCCAGGCTATCACAACCTCCAATAAACCCAGGCACTGGCTGCTTGCCCAGCAGAATGTTAGCCAAAAGCTTTGCAGGCCAATGCATCCTCCCACAGGCTGCCAACAGGGATGCTGGCACAGAGGTCGTTCTCAAGGCTGCACCCGTCTCCTCAGACTCCTGCCACCGACACCAACTCCCCACGCATGGTCCTGTCCTGGGCCATGGTAACATGAATGACTCCAGGACAAGATACCTGAATACCCAGATTTCTGCAAATCCTGATGGAGCACTACTAGTTGGGAAATAAACAGTGATCAAATCTGTAGAAACAGACAAGGGAAGATTCACAAAGGAAGACAAATACAGCAAAGCCACAGAAGGGCTTTTCTGTGACTAAAGATACGCTCTCCAGGGGTGGGTGAGCTTATGACAGACTACAGAAGGAAAAAACTCATCTTACTCGTATCACACACCACGATCAGGACAGAAACAGACAGGTCCTCATTTCCAACAAAACAGGCTGGGTGTGGCTCAGTGAAGAAGCACTTGCCTCAAACGCATGAGGCCCTGAGTTCAATCCCCCATTGACCCCCCCAAAAACCTCCCATAGTCAGAAGTTGTGGTTAAATTAAAATCATAGCAAATGGCAGGGCAACCCAAGAACAAACAAACCTCTCTCAAGCTCAATCACTGGGGGCCAATGCAAAGCCCAGGCATTGGCTAGGGTACAACAGAGCCAGCCAGTCAGCTGTGAGCTAACCAGGTCTCTCTTAATGGTGTGAGCAGCTGCCCGCCAGGCTTCTTCTAAATCAACCTGGTCAGGGCGCTCAGAGGTATGGTGGGGTGAGTGGCACCTTACAGGAGGGTGGGGTGTCAAGTCAGCACATGAACCTGCAGAATCCCAGAAGCAGCGTACTAAAACCCGCTCTCTGGGCGAGGCGCGTGGCTCTTTGGTCATGTTTGTCTTGACACGGGCAAGGCCTGGGTTCAATCCCCAGCCGTCCTCTCGGGAGTCCAGTGCACCAGTTCTCCTCCAGCATGGGCACAGTGCCCTGTGCGCTGAGTGACGGAGGAAGCCATCAGCCTGTCATAGACGCCTCGCTGTTTGAAAAGTAGGCACCATGAAGCAGCGCCCTGCCCCGAACATGAGAGAATGACCACGCCACTTGGGGCCCCCCGGCTGCCAGAACCCAGAGCTGCTGCTCTGCCAGATGGAGTAACTCCCCACCCTATATTTTTAGCTGTGCTCCCCCTCTTAACTGTCATCTTTTTCTCTTTTGTCCTTTGCCAAGAACATTTTATGCATTTAGGGTGGCCCTGTGTGGCTCTGAGCCCCCCATGGACACCATCCAGACCCCTGACTCGGGTGCAAGACCGGCAGGAGTGGCTGGGACTGTACCTTCATCCTGGATGCCAAGCTCACGATGGTAAGGTGTTTCAGCTTGTTCTGCTGGGCTGTGCTCAGTGCTGGCAGGCTCTCCTTATTGGCTGCTCGGTCCCACCCACCACAAAAATCAAGACATAAAATAAAATTAGGATTTCATTATGGAATCAATTCATCAACTCTGCCAAATTTCCTACTAAAGCACCTCATGACGGAACATATTCACCAGGCAAGCCCGACATGAGCACTTCCGGTCTGCTCTGGGAGATCACATGCCTCCAGAGAGAACAGACTCGTCCCCCACACAAGGAGGTTAGTGTCTGCAAGAGCCAGGCACGCACAGACCCGCTGGGACGGCAATTATCTCGGGGGACTGTTTGTACCCCTCGTGACACAGGACGAGCACACATTCACTGAGCATCTGTTCGGTGCCATGCACTGTCCTCCAGGGAGCCCAGGAGGAGCAGGCAGGCTTCTCGGGCTGCCGTGCCGCACACCTCCAGAGCACCACCTGCCAGGAGCCACGAGACTCGACAGCCCCGACGGTCCTCATTTTCAATCACAAGTTTCAACAGCTACCAGCGCAAGACAGCACAAGCAAAGGAAAGACACAAACGGCCAGAGGGAAAGGGCGAGGAAAGGGAAAACAAAAAGAAGGCAGAGGGGCTAAGAGGACAGAGAGGAAAAAAGAAGTGAGCACAACCTCTTTTGGGAGGTAGAGGAAAAGAAAGGCTCCAGGGCAGAACGGAGTTTGGGATGAGCAAAACGTCAGCATAACGGTACTGAGCACAGCAGGGGCGGCAGCGGCAGGCGACACAGCACACAGCCCACATAGGGCCACGTCCACTTCACCCCGGACAGGCCAGAGTCAGTCTCCACGTGTGCTCCAGCTCTTAACTGTAATTCTGGATTCCAAAAACCTATATCTAAACTGCTTTTTCTTATGTTTGGTGCTGAAATTCATCTGGTGGAAAACAGCAGAAGTAGGAAGAAGTCTGACATATAATGCTAATTCAATGAGGTTACAACTCTGAGTGACTTTAGGTTTGTCACATTCTCTTCAACACAGTGTTATGACTCTGATACCATTTAAAGTGTTGAAATATCTTACGACGGGCATTCTGCCACTTCGAAGCCCTCCAGCTGCCCCACGAACACCAGCGCTGTGATTTCACCTGGAAAACACACGAGGGCTGTGTGCGGTGGATGAGCTCACTTCACCAAGCAGGAAATAAAGATGGGAAGAAAAACTGCTGTTGTGAGGCCACTGACAGTGCTCAGAGGACGGGAAAGCCAAGTCAAGAAGGCTCCCAGCACACGCACACTTCACGGCCCGCAGCGGTTCTCCACACGAGCGAGGCCGTCAAGGCAAGTCTTTCGAAGGATCTTCACCAACTCACCTATGTAATCCGGGTATGTGCCATAGGCAAACAGGTTCAGCAGCTGCAAATAAGCAGCATTAGCGCCTTCCGCAAGCTGAGGAGGAGAAGCAAGGTGCATTAGAGAATAAGCTGTCTGACAGTCACCAGTGTTCAACAGAGGCTAGGGGACTATGCTGAAGATGGATGGCTGCTCCTTCTGCACCGCCGGACTTGGTGGTTCTGACTCTCGTTCTTTGGGGAAAGTAAAATTGCTAAAGCCTCAGGTGGAATCTTTCTTTCTCAAAGTATTACATGATTTGTAGATTCTTGTCACACACACACAAACACACACACACGAGAGAGAGAGAGAGAGAGAGAGAGAGAGAGAGAGAGAGAGCGCGCGAGCGATCATGCGCACTATGCTGGAAGCAGTTCAAGTTTTCTCAGGATTCCCTTTGCACTGAAACAGAGACTGGAAGATAAATAAACAAACAGAGCCAGGAGAGGTGGCTCACCCATCCATAATCCCAGCACTCAGGAGACAGAGGCAGGAGGATTGCTGTGAGTTCAAGGCTAGCCTGAGATACGTAGTGAGTTCAGGGCCAGCCTGAACTACAAAATGAGACCCTGTCTCAATTAAAAAAAAAAAATTCTGAGATTAAAGTGGACCTGCACATACCACAGCTTGAGAGTTTGATAACCACTATCAACCTACACCGAAAAGCTTAGGGTCAGTTCCATCTTGCAGGACTACACACGGACCAAGAACCCAGTAGTGAGTAGCAGAGTTTGAGATAAGACAGAAATTTTCAGCCCAGCTAAGACAGGAATGCAGGATCTGAGTCTGCCCCAAATTTCTTGTGATAATTACTGCTCTCCACTGATGCTGATGGCAGAGAACCTTCTGCCCAGGACTGTTCTGATCTGCTATCAAACCTTAACAGGGCACCTTCCTCCACTACAATGACAGCCTGTTACTCTTCCAATGTACCAAGTGCAGCACAGTCAAAACACAAGCAACAAGGGGCTGTGGATTTAGCGCAATGGTCCCAGCATTTGCCTTGCAAGGGCAAGGTCCCAGATTTGATCCCCAGTAACCACATACCACAGTGCCAGGCATGGTGGCCTACACCTGTAATCTCAGCACTCGGGAAGCAGGAAGATTGCTGAGTTTGAGGCTTGCCTGAACTTTGGGCCAGCCTGAACTACAAAGCAAGATCCTGTTTCAAAAAACAAAGAAAGAACATATTACCTCTTGGTCATCTATCTCTATCTCAGTTGGAAACTGAGCTTAGTTCTCTCAACTCTTCCTCAAAGGATTCATTTTCTATCTGTAGTAAATCAAATTTTTTGTTTATTAGTTTCTGAGACAGGTCTCGATTTGTAGTTCAGGCTGGCCCTAAGCTCACCATGTAGCCTAGGCCAACCTCGAACTCACAGCAATCCTCCTGCCTCTGCCTCCCAAGTGCTGGGATTACAGATGTGAGCCACTATCCCCTGCAGCATGGTATGTGGTACCGGGGAATCAAACCTGGGACCCTGCACTTGCCAGGGAGACCAGAACCACTGAGCTGAATCCCCGGCCCTGGTAAGTCAAATGTTCACTGAAAGCCTACTGTGTGTTGAGCTATGTATTCAGCTCCAAGGAGCCTGGAACTTACTGAGCTTACAGGGTAGCAAGCAAGACTGTCATTACAAATGAACTGAGCAATCAATGTGGCTTCTCTCTCTCCATCCCTGGACAACAGAGGAAGAGAAGATATATGGAGAACGGTGACAGGGAACTAACTGCTCCAGTCTCCTGACCAAGAAAGAAGCAGATAGCCAGCACAGACCAATAACCTGAAGGTCTCAGCGGGCCAGGGGTGGAGCTGGCAGCCAACAGCCAACAGCCTGGGTACTGCAGTGGTCACGAAGGGCATGAACCATCCAACAGGAGCAGGTCACCCCCACGTGCAGACCACCATCAGGAATGCAAGCGGCACTCCCAGCAAGTGGCATCTGGCGTACGCCCCGCAGGCAGCACCAAGGCCTGGATCTGTGCGTGACAGCCACCCACACAACCAGTGACACCGTGTGCAGCTTGTGACGGCAAAGAGAAAGTGAACCAACCCCACCAACACACCAAGAGCTCCCACCAGCACAAAGATGACTGCACTGTTCTCAAATGAATACGTAAGAGCCCAAGAGTCAGAGCGGAGAGGCGGGAGCTGCTCCCGTCCGGCTGTGTTCCACCCAGGCATCACTAACAGGTCTTCTCGTGTTTGAGGCACAGCGGCCAAAACAAGACACAGTCAAGCCAACAAAGCAAAACGAACTCCTGCCTTGCTTTGTGTCTTGCCTTCCACCACATCTATTTTAGTCGGCACTGCCCTTTCCCACAGGGGCAATATTTCCTATTCGTACCCATCTCACGTTCAACAGCCATAATTTTCTGCTATGTATGTTCCTGACCAATCCTGTCCACAATGCACTGGAGGTTTTCTGTCCCTCAGAATTCCTCAAACTACTCCTATTAAACATCAGTCCATATTTATAGCATTATTCTATGGATCAGAACCATTGTGACTCTTTTACTATCTTTTAGATAACTCACAACCTAATCAAATTTTACTTAAGTTCAGGGGAAAATACTGAAAGGAGCCTGGGTCACCATCCTCAACCACCTTCCCTGCCCCACTACCTAGCGTCGCTCTCTAAGTAGGGACTCTCGCAGTTCAGAACACTTCAGCACTGGCCTCCTTATAAACTTGCAGGGAAAGGCTTAGCCCAGAGGGAAACTCCCTGGAGGGCCGCTCTTACCTCCTGAACATTAGCCAGCTCCAACAGCTCTCCAAAGACGTACACTCCAGGAGCCTCCAACACCTGGCTTATGAGAGCAGTAAGGGCTGAACCACTGGTCCCCTTGGCTAACAAAATAAACTGTTCCAGGAGGTTACTTGAAGGCTTCTGTTCACCTGCCATTCTCTGGCTTTGAGATCTGTCCAAAAAAAAAAAAAAAAGTGTCAGACATTCTCCCTCTTTTTTTCCAAATCCATTAGAGCCAGGCGTGGTGGCACATGCCTGTAATCCTAGCCCTCAGGAGGCTGAAGCCAGAGGACTATTGTGAATTCAAGGCCAGCCAAGGCTACATACTGAGGGCAGTAGCAAGACCCTGTCTCAAAAATTAAAAAAGAAAGACCAAAGTCCATATTTATTCAATATGGAATCAGACACTAGAAATTTCTCCCCTGTATGAGAGATTGAACTCAGAGCGTCCTGCATCACCCCGGCTGTTGGGTAGAAGGCTGTTGATAGTAGGCAACCACTTCTATCACTACACTGCATCCCCAGCCCTTATTTTATTTTGAGACAGGACCTTACTATGTTTCCTAGAGTGACTCAAATTTTCCACCCTCCAGTCTCATCCTCCCATGATGCATTGGAATCCAGGCATGCACAATCACAACCAGGGCCAGAATACTTTGTTTTACAATGTTTGTGAAGGTAAAACAGCCACTGAGTCCAGTGAAATAACCACTATGTAGAATAGGGAGAGTTCAACCTGGAAATAAAGCGATCTTATGCTCAACTCTGAGGTCTGAGACACAATTTGTAGAAGCCATTTCTTCATCCACCCCACTCTCAGAGGCATTAAAGCATACCATGAAAGAAACTAACATACGGAAGTTTCACCCTACATTTGTGTGTGTGTGTGTGTGTGCGCGACAGTGTCTCCCTATGTAGATCAGGCTGACCTTGAACTCACTATGTAGCCCAGGCTAGCCTGGAACTCACAGCAATTTTCCTGCCTCAGCCTTCCCAGTGGTGGGATTAGAGATGTGAGCCACCACCCAGCTCTCCCTAGATGTTTTACATCCTCCTGATTTACAGACTGGTTAAGAGGCGATTCGTTTCAGCTTTCCATGTGGCATCAGGATCTCATCTACACCGATAAAATAAAATAGACAAGAACCATGCTTCATTTAATCAAAGAAGTTCTTTAAGGGCTAGGCATGTGGTAAAGTATAAGCTTAGCATTCACAAGGCCCTGGGTCATGGGGAGGGGAGAGATCTTTTAAGCATGGGAAATAGGAGAGAAGTATTATAAGCAACAAACAACTCAAACTTAGAAAATACATGCTTTTAGGTCCATGGGGGAAAATCCCTTTACTAGGCCTCTGACTGTTTTGTGGTATTTACTAAATGGGATTTCTGAATTTATACAAAACCTTAACAGTATGATCTGGGAAAACAATACAGATATTGTACTGCCAGTTAAAGCCGTTAGATACAAAAGGGTTTAACTGAAGGTTGAATGTGGACACACAGCATTCCTACTCTACCCAGTTCTACATAAGACCTGTCCTCCACGCATGAGATAGTGGGAAGGGTGACAAAATGACAGAGGGTTTGTACAGTACAGTACAGCGAAGGCCAGTTTGGTGAAAGAGAAAGTGTGGAGTCTGGTATACCTAAGAGCAACTGTTGCTCGCTAATAAAATGTTGCCTGACATTCACAAAGGTCACGTCAGAAAGAGAAAAGGGCTAAGAACAAAAGCTTCTGAGGAAAAAGAAAAAGGAGGAAGAGTAGAGAGTGACAGGACGAAAGGAAAGGACGAGGAAGAGGAGGAGGAGGAGAAGGCAGGTGATGACGGTTAGGAAAAAAGAACAAAACCGCCCTTCGAAGAGGACGCGTGTAGAGACAGATGGAAATCTCGGCCAATGGATTAAATGAAATACGGCAGGGGTGGCTAGGAGGGAGGGAAACGAGGAGAAACTTCGGCGCCTCTGAGAGATCTCAACCTAGAGAGCAAAGGCTGTAGAGGCAGAGCGTGAACGGGGCGGTCGTCCTTTTCTCCAGGGGTGGGAGGGCCCGGGAGGCTCCAGGGACCCAGCGGAGACGAATTCCCGACAGCGGAGGGCGCTAACTTGATGGCCGGGGCGGGCGAAGGGGCAGCCCCGGGCCGGGGAGCGGCGAGGACGGCCTCAGCGCGCAGCCGAGGGTCGCCTGCCGCGGTGGCCGGTGGATCCCACCGCGGGCCGGGGCAGGGTCGGGGGCGTGGAGCCGCGGGTGGCGCTCGCGGCGGGGGCGGGGCGGCGCGGCCGCGGGCTCTCCCTGCCCGCCGGCGAGAAGCCGGAGGTCCGGCCGAGACTGACGCCTCGGCCCCGGCGGGGCCGGGCCTCTCGCCGGCCCCTACCTGTCCGCCCGCCTCTCCGTCCTTTCAGTCGCTGGCTCGGCCTCCCAGCGCCTGCCCGCAGGTTGTCAAGCGTCCATGATCGCCCGGCGTCCGGCGCTTTTCTGCCTCCGCCGACCCGTCGCCCAGAAGGCTCCCCCGGAAGCCTCGCGTCGCTGCACTCGAGTTCCGCCCACACAAGGTTCCCCCCGCCGCGTTCACCGCCTCCGACCTCGCGCGGGGCGCGGACGGGAGAGGAGGATCGCGGCCGGCTGCAGCCCGGGACTGGCTGGTGAGGAGCCCAAGGACAGGAACAGGCTTGGAAACTGAACCGGGGGCCGAAACTCTCTTAATCCCTGAGCCGTCAGCATCCCTTAGCTGTCCTTTACCCCTCACGCGCTCCTAAAAATCGCTATGAAGCGTTTATCGAGCCTTTTTTCTTGCAGCAGATGTGTACAAATATTACCTCGCTGAATTCTAACAGTATGGCCGCCTGTAGTAACATGCCCGTTTTTCAGGTGAGCTAAGCAAGCCTGATCAAGGCTCGCTTTGTAATCTCACCACTCTGAACCCAAACGCTGTTTTAACCTCTAATAAGAGGAAAAAAATAGTTTTTCACTACTTAGTCCAGGCTGGCCTTGAGCTCATAGAGATCCTCCTGCCTCAGCCTCCTGAGTACTGGAATCACAACCATGCACTATCACGCCCAACTTTCAGAAAATATTTTTCAAGGGCCGGGGATATAGCTCAGTGGTTCTGGCACCTGTCTTGCAAGCATAAGGACCCGGGTTAGATCCCCAGTAACCACATAACAATACTGGGCGTGGAGACTCACCCCAGCAGCAACCAGTACCACACACCACAGTGCTGGGCGTGGTGGCTCACCCCTGTCATCCCAGCACTTGGGAGGCAGAGGCAGGAGGATTGCTGTGATGTGAGTTGGAGGCTGAGCTCAGGGCCAGCCTTAACCACAAAGGGAGAGCCTGTCTCAAAAACCTTAAAAAATATATATATATATTTTTCAAGTAAATCGGGGATGGGTTGGGCAAATGTTTGGTTCTGTCACCAAAAGGCATCTGTGGCATTGCGTTTGGCTGCTATCAACTCCACCGGGAAGAAAATTAAATACTATATAATTGAACATGTAAACTGTTCCCTTTGGAGTATAAACCACATAAAAGAACCCTACTTACCAAGTCCCCATTAGGCTGCTGGCATCAGGAGGATAAGATGATAAGGACCCCAGCTCCCACCTCTTATTCATTTATGCTAACATTTTCTTTAGTGCCTGTATATTCTAGAAGGATATATTAAGATACAGTAAGGTTCTGGCCCTCCAAAGGGTCCAGGATGTGCAGTGCATGACAGAAATATAATACTACTCTGGAAACACAGAATAGAATAGCTTGGGAATGAACACACAACCACTTTTCAGACAAAAAGTGGAAGAAAGGTCACAGTGGTCACTGTCTCAAAGCTGACACTGTGCACCATACACTAATGCAGAGGAGGAATCCAGAGCACCTGGAACCTAGTGCGCAGGCATGAGAGGCAAAGGGCGTGGACTGCATCTGAGCGGCTCACCTGTGTGGCAGGTGCATACCCAGGCAGTGCCCACCTGGGGTCTGTGCACCTGGGGTCTGTGCCTCAGAGAATGTATCTTCCTGAGAAAGACAAGGTGGCGACAGGCACCCTAGGGAAGCAAACAAAGTTCTCCTGACTGGACTGTGGCCTCGGGAATGATTTAGGCTTGAACTAAATCTGAATAAAATGAGCAGCAAATCAGAGGGCAAACACTCAGTAAAGGGTGTGGTTTGTTGGCTGGCTTTTAATTTATCTTACAGGTCTCAGGGTGGTATTTAGGCTTCTGAAATGCAAAGAGGTCTGACTGCCCTTTTGGAATGCTCACACTGGGATCACGCACACACGCAGGAATGGACAGGGTGAAGAGAGACCCGCATGGGGAGGAAAACCCCGGAGGTGATGATTTGTTCCAGGTGGAGAAACAGGAGGTAAGCAATGACAGCTGGAGATGAGAAGAAGCCATCGCTGGAGACATTAGGTGATGGAATCTGAGACTCAGAGATGAGCCAAATGCAGGGAGAAGGGGGGATCCCGCACTGTGGCCAGGAGACCAGGGCTAGCCAAGGGTGGTTTTAATAGCGTGGGGGGGTGGGGTGGTTTGAGGGTGGGACTAAGAGAGTTTGAGTTAGTGAATATTCTGGCATTGCCTCCGCTTTGTCCAGAACCTGTGGGGCCCTGGTGCAGCAGACAGCGCTTCTCAGCGGGCCGCCTCTCACCGCGCTCGCGCCACCCAGGAGCCTGTGCCCAGCTGGCTCTCTCTTGGCGTGCCCAGTGCTCTTCTCTCACGCTTGCCTGTCAAAATCACACTAACCCTACAGCCAAACACTTCTCCCGTTGAATGCCGGGGGTATCACAGAAGACACTAAACTGTGGGGTCCCCTGAGGCTAAACAACGCGGGCTCCATCAAGGAAGTGCAAGGCGGCCTGTACACAGCGGCCCCTCCAGGCCACAGTGATTAAAGGAAAACAAATAGACAAAGACTACCCCCTATGGGGCTGGTTTGGGGCGGTTGAGAACAAGGAAGTGGGGCTGTATATAAGTGCTGAGAGTGCTGGCAATAAAGGCTTCTCCACCATTTTGTCTCCTCGTGATGACCCCCGCCCGTGGCGATACCAGATGAGTAGCCCTCGGGAACAGGACCCGACACTAAACTACTGACCTATGTTAAAATTAAGAATTCCTGTAAGGGCCGGGGAGTTAGCTCAGTGGTTCCGGCGTCTGTCTTGCAAGCGCAAGGGTCCGAGTTCGATTCCCCAGTAACCACATAACAATACTGGGTGTGGAGACTCACGCCCAGCAGCAACCAGTACCACATACCACAGTGCCGGGCGTGGTGGCTCACGCCTGTCATCCCAGCACTCGGGAGGCAGAGGCAGGAGGATTGCTGTGATGTGAGTTTGAGGCTGAGCTCAGGGCCAGCCTGAACCACAAAGCAAGACCCTGTCTCAAAAAACCTAAAAAAAAAAAAAAAAAAAAAAGAATTTCTGTTTCAAAAGACATCAGTAGGAAAGTGGAAAGACAAGCCACAGCCTGGAAGAGATACTTGAAACCACGTATCTGACAAGGAACTCTGCATCCAGATTATCAATCAAGACAAAAAGCCCAGTTTTATGTTTTGTTTTGTTTTGTTTTGTTTTTAGACAGGGTCTTGCTTTTGTAGTTCAGGCTGGCCCTGAGCTCACTATGTAGCCCAGGCCAGCCTCGAACTCACAGCAATTCTCTTGCCTCTGTCTCCCAAGTGCTGGGATGACAGGTGTGAGCCTCCACGCCCAGCATCGTGGTATGTGGTTACCAGGGATTGAACTTACCTTGAATTTGCAGGGCAGATGCCACAACACAGATGCCAGAACCACGGAGCTAAATCTCCAGCCCATAAAAGCCCAGTTTTTAAAAGTGAGCAAAAGATTTTATCAGGCATCTCGCTAAAGAGGGCATTGGAATTGGCAATAAGCATATGAAAAAGTACTCAAATGAGAAAAATATAAATACCATAATACTGAATGGCTAAAAATTTAAAAACTGACAATACCCTACTTGATAAGAATAGAAGGCAACTAG
>PVIR01013957.1:0-41405 GCA_004026965.1 Petromus typicus | reverse complement strand
TAAACCACAATAATTTAACCAGAGGCAGCCCTAATAAAAGAAGTCATTTTGGGTGACGATAAATGGCTGGTCCAAATGCTTGTAATCTACTTGCCACTGTAATCTGAATTAATTAGAAGTAACGTTTCTCCTTAGTTTGAAAATTACCAAAGAAACTCAATGTCTAAGAACTGCTCTTTTTATGCTACTAGAGTACTTCAAAAAATGGAGAAAAAAAACTAGATGTAATTTATAAAGTAGGATCAAAAATACATGAAAAAGGAGCTATTAATAAACATGTCTCTGTGTTTCTTCCTTTCAAAGCTCAAAACAGTGTGGTCTGCCCCGCGCCCACATCAAAGGAAGCACACAGACTCAGAGCAGGAGAGAGAAGGTTTGATTCAGTATCTCTCTCCTGATGCCTAAATGCATCTTACAAAAATGTTCTTTGAATCAACAACAAACTTAGAAAACCAGAAACAGAGCAGGAAGATAAACCCACAAGAGGAAAGAACCATGACATCGCCACACCCCCTTCTGGTTTTCTCCAGAACATTTTTCTTACCAGATGAACACAGTAAGTCAAAGAGCTCTATTTTTAAGACACTGAGCTGGTGGTGGCACAAACAGATCAGTGAAAAAACTGGTCTTTAGGAAAACATGAGCCTAAGTCACATAAGTCTTTAAAACAGCACATCTGGCACCGAAATTGATGAAAGGATGAACTTCAGGAGGAAGCGATAACATAGAAATGGGCTCAAATTTCAGTATCCTTATACTATACCTCTTCTGCCCCTCGTTGTCCAAACTTAGGCTAAAGAGAAGAAAAATAAAGGTACTGCACAAGCTTGAAAAATTCTCATTGTAAAACTCCAGACATTATTCTGCAACAGAAAGGAATACGCCAGGGACAAGGAGGAAAAAGGATCCTGAATATGGTGATGTGCACTTGTAATCAAGTTACTGGAGGGTTTAGGCAGGAGGATCACAAGTTCAAAGCCAGTCTGGGCAACGTAGAGAGATCCCCTCTAGAGATAAATGTATATTAAAGGACTAGGAGAGTTGTTTAATGTTCCCTAAGTTCAGTTCTGAGTACAGGGAAGAAAAAGCGTGTGTCTGTGTGCAAGCAAGCTACAGAGAACTTGAGAGATGCTGAGGAGAAGTAGGAAGACGCTGCTGAGTAGATCCTTTCATCAGTAGATGCTGCTGAGTAGGAAGAAGCCATACGGTTACATGCAGCTTCTTATGAGGCTGAGGATTTAAATCCCCTCCCAATTGTTTTTAGATGTCGTTTCTTTCACAAACTTTTATTCATAAAGGCAGTTTCTTAGAATTGTTTTTCCTGGCAGCCTTGGGAGAGAAAGGCCTTATGGTGTGTGAGGAAAGCCCAGCTTTACATAGGCTACTAAACCAAACCAAAACAGACCCAGAAGGGGATAATCATATTCCATGATGGTTTTGTTTTATTATTTGAGGACAACCTTATGTGGAATACATGATACAGTCATTATGGTACACAGAATGGCATTTCCTTGGAGAGTAATAAATGGCAACCCTACTTCCAGCTATATATCCAAAGGTGGTGAAGTCAGTATGTTAAGGACATGGCTCATTTCTTTGTGGTATTGTGTAGCATTATGCACTACAGCTAAGATATCTGATCACCCAAAGCATCTATCAACAGATGCATGTTCAAAGAAAATGTGGCATATACAATCTATGGAATACTACTCAGCCATGTGAGGACTCTATCATTTTCATCATTACAGCTGAACTTGGTGGACATTATGCTAAGTGAATTAAGCCAGGTACAGGCAGACAAATTCTGCACTATCTCACGTCTATTAAAACTGGAATTCAAAATTTCAATTTTATAAAAAGTGACAGTAGAAAAGTCATTACCAACAACGAGGTTTGGGAGAAATAAGAGAAGATGAGAAAGACGCACAAACCTTTGGCTAAACAGGATGAATAAGATCTCAACATCTATGCTACAGTATGGGGACTATGATTGTTAATGATCTTCTATACCTGAAAATTGTTAAGAAAGTAAATTACAGGGCCGGAGATTTAGCTCAGTGGTTCCGGCGCTTGCCCAGTAAGCGCAAGGTCCTGAGTTTGATCTCTGGTAACCACATACAACAATGCCAGGCATGGTGACTCACGACCATCAGCAATCAGAACCCTACACCACAAAGCCTGTAACCCCAGCATTCAGGAGGCAGAACGAGGAGGATTGCTGTGAGTTGGAGGCTGAGTTCAGGACTAGCCTGAGCTACAAAGTGAGACCCTGTCTTAAGAAGAGAAAAAAAAAAAAGAAAGAAAAATTTAAATGTCTTCATTGCAAAAATTATTAAGTATGTGAGAGGATGGCTATCCATAACTTGATTTGATCACTTTTCAGTACAGAGGTACATCAAAACATCACCTGGTATACCAGTGACACAAGCGGTGTTCCCAGCTTCAGCACATGAGCATCTATGGTTCGACAGTTAGCCCGGAGGCTGCCTGGGCCCTGAGCCACCTTTTCCCATAGGGTGTCACTGCACTATTTTGTTCTCTTCTAAAGGTTAAAGTAAAGCATTCTCAAGCCTCCTGAATCTCTGTCATGAGTTATGCTTCAGTGCAAACAAATTCCAAGCACTGTTTGCCTGAGAAATATCTTCCACCTAAATGCACGGGAATCAAAAGTGCCAACAACAGTAACCCAAGGCCACTTCCATTACGAATCTGGCCTTTGCTTCTAAAAAAGAAATTATTATGATGCTTCCCTAGATAATGACTCACACAAAATGTTCTCCATGATTAACAATGGCATTTGTCTTATAGCTGCTGCCAGGAAGCATCGGGCTGACCGTGGCAGCACAGAGACAGAGATCTCTTCTCAAAACAGAATAGAGAACAGCTCATTCCTCCGGCTCTGCCTGGAGAAACTCAATGACGAGAGTGTTGATGTCTTTCTGAAATGATCGGCCCCATGCCTGCAGATCCTCTCCCCATTCTGGCTGACCTATATGTATTTTGGAATGCTAGTGCCCGGCAGGGCCTGATGGCTTGACAGGAACTTAAGTCCTCAGTTACACTGAATTTGTAAGAAGCCAAGATAAGTAAACTAACTTCCTATGAAAGTATTTCTTCTGATCTTTGAAATGTTAATGGGGCCACATCAATGGACTATTCTGCGTGAGGAAAGATTTGTCTTACAAAGGCTGCAATTGCAAACAATCGAGCTCCAGGCCAGTCATCTGGGCCCAGGACACACCCCTTCCAGACAAGTGCGGTGGCCATGCACAGTGTGGTTGAGTGACAAAGCAAACCAATTCAGAAAAGTACATTCCAATGTAAATTCTTCTGTTTCTAATGCATGAGGTTATTGCAAAGATCTAGTCGGACAAGGCACAGAAAACCTCCCTGTTGTTCCTGGCACGGCCTCATCATTATAGCAGAGACACATTCCACCTGTTTCTCAGATGGAATGAAGAAATGTCAAAGAAAAAATATGCTGATTTTCATCTCTTGTATCTTCAGTTTTGGACCACAGTGCCTCAGAAGTATTATGTTATAATATGGTATATGATACTTGAAATTTTATGTTTTCTTGTAATAAAACACCATCTTGTTAGTAACAAACCAATAGAAAAGGGAAAGTAACCCCTTAAACACTCGCTACCTCCAGAAGGACATTCTGCCCATGTTAGAGAAATAAAAGGAGCTTAGGGTATCATTTTAAAGTCATGGAGATGAAGACAGAGTGGTCCAAAAGGCTGCCCGAACTCACACAAAGAGAGGCGCCTGCACAGGATCTCTGCCCTCAGACCTTGGCTCAGATACAGAAGCAGGATCTCTGCCCTCACACCTTGGCTCAGATGCAGAAGCGGCACTAACTTGCCCTTCAGTGAAAGGAAGAACAAATTAGCAAAGTAAATGCTGTCACCAAGGGTTCCACATTCAGTCATCATAACAGCCTTGCAGCACAGCTCATCGCTAATTCCCACAGGAGGAAACCTCGGCCAATAAAAATCACAAGATCAGGGGCCGGGGAGTTAGCTCAGTGGTTCCGGCGCCTGTCTTGTAAGCGCAAGGACCCGGGTTCGATTCCCCGGTTAACCACATAACAATACAGCAGCAACCAGTACCACATCCCACAGTACCGGGCGTGGTGGCTCACGCCTGTCATCCCAGCACTCGGGAGGCAGAGGCAGGAGGATTGTGATGTGAGTTGGAGGCTGAGCTCAGGGCCAGCCTGAACCACAAAGCGAGACCCTGTCTCCAAAAACCTAAAAAAAAAAAATCACAAGATCACCTGCCTGCCTGCTAAGCCAGAACTCAGAGTCCTGAACTGGCGCAGGACAAAGCCCTGGCCCTTTCCAAGTACCTGGGGCCTTGTGGGCACACGATCCTGAAGTATGCTCACTAGTGTAGACAAATCACTTGCTTTTCTGTAAGCCAAGCTGAACAGACAGCGGGTGCGCACCACACCCTCACGTACCTGTGGCAGAGTCGATGGCGAACGTGGAGGGCAGGTGTCCCGGGATGAGCTCATAGGCCACGGTCCCATAGGACCCAGAGTCTCTGTCGGTGGCCAGCACACTGATGATCTCGGCACCAGGCTGGGTCTGGCTACTGATGCTAGTGACGTAGGCGGACGGGTTAAACACCGGATGGTTGTCATTCACGTCTTCAAGGTCCACCCGGACAAAAGCCTGGGCGCTGAGCCCTCCCTGCGGGACAAAGGAACAGTGGTTACAAACGGGGAGAAAGTAATGGAGAAAGAGCCCAGAACTGGCTCCTGGAACAACAAAGTCCGGGTGTGAATACCCAGAGACAGCCGACAGACTCCCACCGCTGTGCGTTCACTTTAGTCTTCCTTCACAAGCGAGCTGACTTCATACCCATACGTCAGTGTTGCTTCTTTCTGCTTTTTTAGTTATTCTTTTTATTGTGAAATAGGTACATTTTATATACCTATCATGATCACACTCAACATTTGACAGTTCGTACCAATATATGACATGACTTGACTAACGTTTTTCCCCTTCTCCTACCGACCCTACAACCCTCCACCTCCTATATACATAAGCTTTGTTTTCACTGTTTTTATTACCATCACAATTTTTTCTTTCCCTTCATTACCTACCCCTCCCTATCCCATTTCCCTTTGAATAGTTTATATTGTATAATATCTAACGTACATTTTAGCGTTGCTTCTTAAACATGGGTGTGGTTACCCCTACAGAAGATGCGGGGGCAAAGATTTCAGGGCAGAGGCTGACATTTTGAAGAGAACCGGTACGTGGTGGGATGAGGTGGGATGAGGTAGGGGCACTGGCTGCTGCCGCCGCTGTCAAAACCTAACTAAGCAGAGTTCACGTAGACAGACCCACAGGAGGAGGCGAGCAGGTTATCTGGAGGAAAAGACTGGCCATTGGAAAGGCGGGCAGAGCAAGGCCAGAGGAGGAGCACAGTGCATCTCAGGGGTGCAGGAAGACAGAGGCGCCTGCCCTGGGGAGGCCGAGCAGCGGGCGGAGGCGGACCAGGCGTCTCATCTCCCACAGCCCTTCCCCGCAGAGAGCTCTGAGCATGAGAAGTCTGGGCTGGACTGCGGCTTAAGTGCTGCTCCACTGGAGTGCTGCAGACACCCTGAAGGCCGCCAGGGTGGAAGGTGTGTGTGTGGAGCGGGAATCCCTGGAATCATCACATCTGGTGGACAGCGTCCTGGGGGAGGGCGCCCTGAGGGAACTTATCCTTCCTCTGCGAAGGTGGTCAGCAACAGCACTCACCCTACATCTCGGGGCAGGTGGTGTTGGGGAATTCAGAATTTTCACCTCTCACGGATGTGGTGTACAGAGACGTGAGAAGCAGAACTCAGCCTGCTTATTTCTGTTACTTCCACCTAAAGACAAAACGAAAGGGGGAGCCAATAAAACAGGAGAAAATCATTCCATTCTTGCAGGTTTTCCTTTTCTGAAGCATAACATATGTTCCTGCTCTCGGCACCGATTTCCACTTCTGTCTGGTTCACTCTGACACTCCCAGCGTTGACAAAAGTCCTTGGGAAGTCACGGCGGCCCCGGTTTCCTCTCGCCCCTCCCCCACCTCCCTTTTGCCTTTTTCTTTTTGTTCCTTTTCTGTTCTGTGTCATACAGTGAGAGAACAAAGGCTGCAGGGAGAAGGGCTACCCAGGGACAAAGGGAGCCGGAGCTGCAGCCCAGGGACGCATGGGCGGGGCCGAGGCCGAGAGGGACCCGGTGCGGGACGCTCATGACCGCGGGGAAATGACTCTCTCCCTGTAAGACTGCACAAGCGGAGTGTGTCTTCAGAGACTAGAAATGAGTTCAGAAATCTGCCGCTAGAAATACAGGAATTTCCCACCTTCTAGGCTGAATGACATGCTGGTAACTAATAAAATACTAGAAATGAGGGCTTTTGTGATTTTAATAAAAACGATGGCCATTTGTACACCAGGCCTGTGTGCAGCAGTGCGGGTGGCCTGGGTCCTCCTCAAGATGAGAGGCCTGTGGGTGTCCAGGTCGGAACCCCCAGGCCGGATGCACACAGATAACACCGGCGGCCTCACATCTGCGCGCGGCCGCTCTGGCCCTGACCCCCTGCCTCCTCAGCTTCACTTTCTCTTTCGCTTTTCCTTTTCCTTCCTTATTACATCTCTCAAGTTTGAGAAATCACCTGTTTGGAAGAGGGGTTCAGAAATCAGCTAAGAGACATCATGGTACAGTAGAGAAGACCAGAAGACAAAGACACACACACACACACCAAAGAAAGAAACAGATACGGCCTCACTACAATGCACTTAAGAATAAGACTTGGGCTTCGTGGAGAGGCTGAGTCAGGCAGCACTCGACAGTAGAGCAGGTAGATGGACACAGTGACCCCACTCACTATCCCAGAACCCAGGGAAAGATCCCAGTCTTCCTCTGACCACATTATTCTTAATCTGCTCAATTTATCCAGAGGGGGCGCTCTTATGGAAACCATGTATGGGATGCTGAAGTATATTTTGTATATATTTTTATTGTTACATTTGTCCTTGGCGAGATTTGTAAGGTTCTCTTAGCACAGATAAGAAACCAAGGCACAGAGGGGCAGGTGGCTGACTTGCTCCTTATAATTGAGCCTGTAAGAGCCCATCTGCCAGTGGTACAATGACTTGTCTGTCCTCAAAGCCCTTGTGACACTGTAAAGTTCTAAAATTGTATTGTGATATAAATTCCTTCATATGAGACTTCTTTAATGACTGTACGAGACACTGTACCCACTGTGCACTGTCTTGGGGAACAAGACACCCTGTTTTCCAGGGGCTGCAGTCTATGAGCCAGGTGTGCCAGGCTAGGTCTGGGCCCAGTGGAACAGTCACAGCCAGAAGCCTAGGTCTGGGACTGGCCTTGGGGAGGTCAGACAGGCACTGTCCCAGCTGTCACTTCTCTTAGGCGGCAATGAAATGAATGGTGTGGTACATTCCTAATGATTAACAGTCATCAGATAGATGGTGCATACTCTACCCTAAACACTTGAGACCAGATTTTGGAGCTATTCATTTTCATGTTTTGAAAGGTAATATAGTTCACACACACCAGGGTTTGGGGTGCCGCCCTGTATCAAGCCTGTTACAGTTCGAAGCCAAGTGTCTGACTGACACAGAAACATGATTAACCTCATGCCCATTCAGATCTGTGTTCTCATCCAGGTAGGCTTTACAGCTTCTATAGCTTTTCATTGTGAGCACTTTGGGGTTCTGACACAACAGATACAGGACTGTGGCATCCTTTCGGACAAGTGCTACACCTGGGCAGTGAGCACAGGACAAAACAGCCCCACGACTGGTGGGTCCTCAAAACTCGGGGATAAACTGTATTTTCTGCTGGCCCTGGAGTCTGTCAGCTAAAAAAAAATTTAGTATGGGGATGATCTTCCCTCTTTCCCTGCTTCTCTCTCTCTCCCTTCCCTCTTGAGAAGGAGCATTCGAGAGAACCCGGGTCCCACAGGATACAGTCCCTTCCTGTCAGCGCCACTTCCTAGGCTGTCACAGCCTCTGCCTGCCTCCTGGAAACCTCTGATGATGCAGCCTCAGGAGAGACTCAGCCAGCGCCCCCTAGTGGAGCCACTTCCGGCCTCACTGCCTGCAGAGACCATACAGGATAAGATACTTTGTTTTAAACTGCTAAACTCAGAAATCAATTGTTATGTAACAGGAAGTAATTAATAGGCTCCTTCAAGGCTGCATGATGAGTATTTCATTTTTTAACAACAAAATATTTATTGGCACATTTGGGGCAGACATAAAATAACTGGTCATAGGGAATCTGCACCTTACTCTTCTACCAACAAATCATGATCACTTTCATTTAATTTTATAAATTATGCAAAGAATCTCCTAAACAGCTCTCTGAATCACAGTCACTCCTGCACCCTTCAGAACAGCTCCGATCTCAGAATCGTGCAATATCAGATCTCTGAAATCTCCTGGGCAGCTGACAGAAACTCAGATTTTCCTGCCGTGTTTTCTACTGTAGCGATGATCTTCTTCCCATCCTCTTTGTCCTTGCTTCCTCGGACTCCAGAATGGTAGCGTATTAATATCTCCCCTTCACATCTCCTAGTCTTGTGAGCTGTGCTTTGCATTCTGGTGAGTTTTCCGTTTCCCTGCTCTCCAGTCCACATCTCATGAACAAGGTGACAAAAAATGAGGATCCAATTAAAAACAGTAAACTGGGTGTCACCAGAGCCAAGGTGATTGCGTTCAAATAATATTTTTTACTTCCATGAACAGTTGGGCAAAATGAAAAGTAATAAAACAATAATCTTGGCATGTGGCACAATTTTAATCAGGATAAAAGCTGTATTGGAGACGTAGGGAGGGGAAAATGCACCAAAGAAAAAAACAGGTTAAGTCTTTTAAGTAGATTAGCTGTAGAAGACAGAAGAGGAATAGCATGCTTTTCTAAGAAGGTGCATGCAATTGCAGGGAGTTCTTTTTCTTACGATAGATATTATTATGCCTTGTATGGTTATGGGAGTCACTCAAGAGTATTGGAAAAACTAATGATGCAGGAAAAAGAGAACATCAGTACAACAGAGGTATCTGGGAAGGGTGGAGTGGGTGGCACTCTGAACAGCACAGCATCTGCTTCTGATGCACGCATCTCCACTAGGACAAGACAAAATCAGACAAAGAACATGAGCTGATGAGCAGTCTTGAGCACAGACTTGGAGGCTGGACAGAAAGAACTTCCTCTCATAAGCAGATGTGCTGCTCCTCCCCAGGCAGTCAGCAGCGGAGGCGCGAGAGCAGAAGGGCTGAGCACAGGTTCAGACGGAGCTGGGCTTCTGCCAGGACGCTCTGGGGAGAGAAGTCTGCACCTGAATGGCTTTCATAATGGAAAATAAATCGGGGATCTTAACACACAAGAAGAATTATCAAATGGAGTGGAAGTGCTCCAGTGAGAGAGACAGAATGATAGAAATGCTTATCAGAGTAGAATGTGCTAGAAATCAAGAATTTAGAGGGTGCAATAGCCGCTAATGGTGCTTGCGAATGAGAAAGGCAAGGAAGTGAGAGGTGTGGGGTGTTAGATGTTGCAGATGTTGAAGACTCCAGGAAGTAGTCACTGCTGCAGTCTGGATATCGAATGTCCTCCACAGGCGCCTGTGTTACAGGCTTGGTCCTCAGGGCAGTGCTGCAGGGAGGTGGGCGGACCGTGAGGTGATGGGGCTCTGGGGGAGATTTGGGGTCCCTGGAGATAGTCCTTGGGGGACTGTAGGGCCCCAGGTGCTTCCTCTGCAATTCTTGGTTCACAGAGGAGCGGTCTGCACCATGACATTCTGCCCTCTAAGAGGCCTGAAGCCACAGAGTCTCTTGCTCATGCAGTGAAACCTTGAGAGCCATGAACCAAAATTAAAGCTTCTCTTTATTAGTCAATTATCTCCGGTGTTTGTCATAATGACAATCCTGGCTAATATAGTGTGGAGAAGGAGATGATGAGCAAGGTGTGAAAGTTTTAATAATAAGGAGATTTAAGACAGGAAGACAAGAAGAAGGGTTCTGTCCTGGAAACTGAGAACATAAACTTCAAAGTCAAATTTTGGAGAGAGAAGCAGAAGTGATTCGAATAATGGTTTGGGGAACACAGAAGACACTGAACTTACCCCCTCCCAAGAGTGTAAGTAGAAGTAGAGGAATTTTGGGCTTCCCTGAAAGAGGCCAGCAAGGAATTGCTATCTTTAAGGGAAAGACTATTTTTTTTTTTTTTTTTGAGACAGGGTCTTGCTTTGTAGTTCAGGCTGGCCCTGAGCTCAGCCTCAAACTCACATCACAGCAATCTTCCTGCCTCTGCCTCCCGAGTGCTGGGATTACAGGCGTGAGCCACCATGCCCAGCACTGTGGTATGTGGTGCTGATTGCTGCTGGGCGTGAGTCTCCACACCCAGTACTGTATGTGGTTACCGGGGATTGAACCCGGGTCCTTGCGCTTGCAAGACAGGCGCCGGAACCACTGAGCTAAATCCCCGGTCCAGGAAAGACTATTTTCAATCAGGACAAGGAGCTAAAGGAACAGCCAGGAATGAGGCTGAGTTTATAAAGGAGACTGATAACTAATATCAGTTATCAGAAGACATGGGAGAATAATTTAGAAGGACAGAAATGTTAAATAGGGGATTAATTCAAATTAAGGATGAAGCAAGCAGTGTGGATGAGACTGTGGATGATAACAAATAGCAGGGAGGCTCACACTTTGGGAGATAAAAATGCAGTAAAATGGTGCTTAACACATTTCATACACTACTTCTTGCAGAATACGAAAGAATGACGGGAAATTTCTCTCAAATGTGGTCCAGACAATTTAGCTTGAAACACAGGATCCACACATGGTTCACCCCAAAAAGAGGTGGGGGGGTGACAGTCCTCCAGACAAGACAGGAGAGTGAGATGGCATAAACTGTTAGGAAATGAGTGTGCTTTTCTTCCCAACAAATCTTCCTGGTTCCACCTCCACTGCACACGTACCCTATGTATCACTGCTTCAATAGCCGGCTTTTATCATGAACATAGACAATGGTGCCGAGCAAAGTCAATTTACTCTCAATATTATTAATCTGACAAAATCCTCCCTTAAGCCTGGAATGGTGAGATAGAGTTGAAATAGCTTTATCTCAAGCACATATTTCAGCTATAGAATTCAGGATGTAGCAAAAACTAGAGAAAGAGTTAATAAACACACACATCAAAAGTGAGAGCTCCATTTGGTTAAAAAAATGTAGAGGAAAAGGAAAGAAAAAACAGATGTACGGATGGCGTAATTAAATTACAGAGCTTTATTGTTACAAAACACTTGATTGCCGATGAAATCCTATTATTTGGTTCCATTATGTAATTTTATAGGATACTCACTGTGGCTTCTATGTGTAAGATAAACAGCAGCAGCACTAGCAGCAAAAATGGAATATTTCAGAAGTGATATCAGTAAAGTAGGAAATATAATTGAGTTAAAAATATTGACAGCCATCACAGGGATAAATAGAGCAACAGCAAAGAAGCCTGCACATCCAGGGTGTTTTATATGAAAAAAATTTCTATTGACAGATTAAATCTCTTAGGCATACTGGTACATGGGCTCTCAGCAATTTTCTTATGAAGGACTCAGGATATTTATTAGAAAGAGAAGGGGCCAGAGGAAAAAACACAGATTGTCAAGGTGACTGTATAAAATGCAAGGACTTTGTCAAATCCAGTTTATTGTTTTAAATAAACTCACTATGGCTTGAACCTGGTTTATTCTGTGGACGCCACCTGGGAGTTCAGGATTGCCTGCTTGTTACCTTCAACTTCACCAGCCTAGGGGTGGTGCGTTTCTGATGGACACACCCTGTTAGAAAACAGAGCAGAGAATAACAGTGACAGCAGCGAGTGTGTGTGTGTGTGTGTGTGTGTGTGTGTGTGTGTGGCGGGCGGGTGTGTGTCAAAGCTCCGAGGGTTCTGGAAGTCCATGAGGATTTTGCTGGTAGAGCACATGTTGGATAACTTTACGTACAGTATACATGTCAATACTTTACATGTGTGTGGATGGACACACATCCATATAACATGTACACTGCTTGTTGTCCATATAACCTCAGGCGAATATGAGACACACTGAGGGTGGGATTAGGTTCAGGTAAGGCAAAGCTTAGGAAGCTGTTTTGTGCCTTTGATGGGGGAAGGGACGACTCTTCCAGAATTTCACAAAGGCATCACTGACCTCGCTGCGGGCCCTGCCCCATGAGAACCCACTTCAAGCACAGCTCTCATGCCCAGTTCCCTTTCTGATTCTCTGTGTGGCCTCAGACCCCCAAACATTAAGAGGACAAGAAGTCAGCTGCCAAGATGGAAAAGATGTCTAAGCCTTTGGGCAGTTCTGATAACACTATTCCAAACAGTAGATGCTAGAAAAGACTCAGCTTGTACATGCTCGGTGTTCCCCAGCCCACCAAGGCTCCATGTGTTTCCCCATTCAGGCTGAGAATGAGGAACAGATCCTTTCAGGGGTGAATATTTCAATGGGCAAAGTACTTGTTCGTATCAGGAGCTCTGTATCCACAGTGTCTGCAAAGGCATCTGGACTGAGGTTGAGATTTCCAGCCAGCTCCAAGGCCAGGACTCCCCGGGCTGTAGTGGTGGCTCAGGGTGACACAGAGTTTGCTTCTTCCAGAACAGAAATTCTTCCACTACACTGACTCTAGCCCAGCATTTGGCCACCACAAGTTTGGAACAATTCGAATCACTCCGTAGAGACAGTAGATGGGTATCCGGAAGCCACAGCCAACTCTTTCTGGTGATTTCCATGTGAGCACCAGGGTCCCGTCTACTCCTAACTGAAGCATGTCCAGGAGGAAGCAGCCACCCACAGCCATCCTCTCGGACTGGGCTGCCAGGCTGCCACTGCTCCGTGGCACAGCATCAGCACCTACACAGGTTACCGGATCCAGGAGGAAGTAGACTCACATGCCCATACTCAGATGTGTCTCTCCTCTGAGGAAGAGGACAAATGTGTGAGCACTGGGATTCATGCTCACCCCACAAGTTCACCCCAAAGTCTGCTGTTTGGTGACCACAGCCCCAAGCCACCAGGCGTTGCTCTCTGTGATGTGGGGCTGTCTGCGATGAAGAAGAAAGCCTGCAGGACAGCTTCTTTAGATGGCTCGTTTCTGGGACAGCTAACGAGATCCAGGCCAAAAAAGAGAAAATGAAGGCAAGAAAACACCTGGACCTCCCACATGACGGACAGCCAGGAAGACTGCAGAACCTAGCACCCAAGAGCCCCAGGTGGCCAAGGTGGCGGTCACAGAGGAGGAGACCAAGAAGATGGTTTTGAAGAAGTTGGTGGCCCGCCATCGAGACACAGCGGCTGCGACACGTGGGGCCGAGCTGCATGTGTGGGCACACTGGAGGAGGTGACTCAGTGATTTCTCATGCTGTCTCTCCACATGACCACAGAAGAGAAGGCTGGGGGACATGGATCCAACACTCAAGAGCACTTTGTGGACGCAGAATTGGCGGAGAGGGGGATGGAGATGAAGTCAGAGAAGCAGGAAGAGCAGGTGAGGCCGTCTCTACGGAAAGCATGGAAGAGCTGAAACGTGGCTGCAGCTCTTGGGGTGGCTGAGGCCGAGGCTTCGGACTCTGCCCGGTCCTGTGCGGTGTGGCAAAGCTTGTTGGTGGCCACACATCAGGCCTAACAGCAAGGACAAGAAACGCTGAAGTGGTCTGTGCCAGGACTAACTCTTTCTTTGAGGACTTAAGATGCCACACTGTGACAAAATTAAATGGAGTACTGGATTCCATCAGTACTACTGTTATTTAAAATAAATAACAGCAGCTGAAACAAGGTAGCTGCATGTTTTTTTGTATTTCTTTAGTCTCCCTGGAATTCAGGTGAGCCCTGTGCCTTCCACTCTGTCCCACAGCAGCGGATGAACTGTGTCTACTGTATCAATGACTTTCTCTATCTGATGCTTTGACATCAAGGGCCTCAGTGACCCTGGAGACGCCTCCCCTCGAGAGGATGGAGTCAGTAAACAAAGTACTGTTCAAATGTAAGCCAATCAATCTGGACCCACACCCTGCCCACCTTCCCTACTGGGTTCTTCCAGGCCGGGCCACTAACCTTCTTTCCAGACCCCATGGCCCAGTCCAAGACAACTGGGGCTAGATCCTGTGCCCGGAGCCTGCTGTACGGCTAGCCTGCAATCCCAAACCTGCTTCTTATGCTTCACCCTACATCCCAAGGAAACCACAGTAAATGCTCCAGTTCACAGTTTTCCTGATTCCTGCACTTCCTGCCCAGCTGGGTCCTCCCCATGGCAGTGTGTATAATGTACCTCCCCATGTCTCTGCCCCTCACTGCAACCCTCATGGTATGCCCTGCCTCTTGGAATCTGTACTAGGCAATTTCTTTTGTTAGGACAAAACAAGTGCCCTGTAGGATGGTAAGGAGAAAGTGTCTATTTCTGGCTCCCAGTTTCAGAGGATTATGGCTCTGGGTGGTTAGACAGCTCTAAGGCATAAACATCAAGGGAAGAAACTTCCTCAACTTATGAATGGCATGTGGGAAGCAGAGACTAGAGGAAGAGCGTCGGAGGGAGAGACCAGGCAGTATACTGTCCTCAAGGGCAAGCTTCATAATCAGGCACAACTGGCAGTGCGTGGGGTGGTTAAGCACAATCACCCCAGCTTGACGGGCTTGGCAGCTGCCCAGGACATAGGGACAGGATGCTTCTCATTGTTTCTGAGTAGCGCATGGAGACATGGACTGCACTATATCCGCTCCCTGGTCTCTTCCTCTCTGGCACTGTTTCATTTCTCTGCTTCCCAGCTGCATGACGTAAGCAGCTTTTCTCTGCCATATCCTTCTGCGAGGATGTCTCCTCCTTGAGCTAGATGATTATGGACTGAATCCCATGAAACCATAAGCTACATTCAGCCTTTCCTCTTTCGAGTTTTGGATGTCAGGGTTGGTGCTCAGGGGAGGAGAAAGCCAACTAGTATACGATGCTCCACTAATATTTTAAATTCTTTTCAAGACAAATCAGTTGACAATCAGAACTGTCACAAGATTTGTGTTATTCTACTGTTTTTCAAAGGCAGTTGCCTCTGGATTTGTGTCTTTATGTAGATAACAATAAACACATGTATTGAAACAGGCAGATAGAGTAGCTCTCTTTAGCATCAAGGCTAAGCTTCAGATGAAGTAATCCAGAAGAGCGTGAGACAGAATTGGAGGTACAGACTGGAATGCTACTGTTCCGGGAGGCTAATGCAGGGGTCTCAAGTGTGAGCTGAGCCTGGGCTACTTAGTGACTTAGCAAGACCCTGCTTTAAAATAATGAAAACTTATAAAAAGACTTGGGGTCAGTGCTGGGATTTAAGCTTAGGTCTAAGGCTGTGGGTTCAATCCCTGGTCACACACATACACACACACACACACACACACACACACACACACACACACACACACAAACACACACACACACGAATAAGAATTGAGCATTAAAAAATCTACAGGAAGAATGTTCCAATTTTAATAAAACTGAGATGTTTTATGCTCATGTGGAGAATGGAAAACAAAATTTTCAGGGGAGAAATTTAGATTAATCACACATAACCAACCTTGAAATTGTCTCTACTTTGATTTCTAGAAATGAGAAAAGATTGCCAAGTCCGTAGAGTCAACTTCCTTAGTTATCATCAAGATAATGAACTGTTTGGCAGAGAATCCTGGACACTCTGCCTCTGCTCCATCGGGGGTGCTTTCTGAAGGGTGTGGGAGGGTGAGGGCGCACTTGAGTGATGCAGCACGGACTCTTCTTCATGGTGTAGGTTGGCAGAGTAGGTTCAACGTGGAAAAGGAAGCAGGGAAGGGGCTTTAATTTACTACCTAAGCTGATCTTTTTCCACTTACAATGCTTCTAACGGATGCATTATTTTGAGCAAGAGTTAATCATTTATAAACCAAATTATCTTATTTGTACAAAGTTCACTTCTATATCCATAACCATAAGAGCATCTGAGACTCATTAATAACAAAAAAATGTTTGATTACTGTAGTACTAAATCTAATCTGGTTATTCAATTCTAAGATAGTCATTTATAATGGTCTCAAAATCTATTAAGACTATATTTTAAAGCCTTGGATTAATATATGTGTGTGCATATATTGCATATGTAAATAAATAATTACATAAACCTGAATTAATTTAAACTCTTATATTTACTCCTGCTTTTGTCTTTGATATATTTTCTTACCCAGAATCAGATATTATTGAAACTACATAGGAAATATTGGCAAATATCTAACCAACTGAACCATGAGTATTTTATTGAATATGTTATTTTGTTTTCATGTTTATGTCTCTATGTTTACTTATAATAATGTTATTTGACTTGTTTAATCCAATAATTCATGTCAAGTAAGTAGATGCTCCCAACAATGTCAAGAGATGAAGATTAGGCCAGAGAAGTATTAACAGTATATATGTACACAAAGGAGCAGTAAGCAAACAAAATAGACACATGGAAAGCCTCTAAATTATGCCAAGTTAAAAAAAAAAAAAAACCAGCAATAAAGCCTTCAAGATATAGTGAGAAAAAGTCAAAGTGCAGAACAAAGTGTGGTAGGATACTCTTGTGATAAAGCAATGTACTGAACAAGATGTTTCTAAAATCCCTTTCAAAATGTATATAGTCAGAAACAGCCATCAATCTTGAGTACGGACAAAGCAAGAAGAGATGATACCATGATCTACTATAAAGATGAAACAACGAGGAGATTGTGAATCAGACCAGTAGGTCACTAGGAGGGTCGAGGCAGAGCCACTCATACACAGTCACGTGACTCGTGATAAAGACCATCCAGGGCACTGAAGAAAGGATAACTGTTTCAATACGTTTCTTAGTTCACTGACTCTTTGAAGGAAAGTAGTAAGACTTCCTCTCACAAGATGGAAAAACAATGTATGCAAGGTAACCAAAAACCAAAGAAAACAGAAGAGAATACCTTTATGTCCCAAAGATAAGCAAATACTTGCTAAAAGACAGAAAAAGCATTAGCTCTTTAGAGAATAAAATGAACAAACTAAGCTATATTAGAAAGAATTCTTGTTCCTTCTTCAAAAGTCTCCATTAAGGACAAGAAATGGCAGTGCACAGAATGGGAGAAGATAATATGTAATAATTATGTCCAACAAAGGACTTCCATGCTAGTAATGAAAGAATTCATACAATGCAACAAGGAAAACACCAATACAATGGGAAACAGATAAAGAATAGGGACATTCCCATACAAGTTACATAAATAGCCAATAATACATGAAAAAATGCTCAATTCATTATTCATCAATACAATACAAAGTAAAACTTCAATGTCATATAGTACTAAAAAGGTACTAGAATTGTCATAATTAAAAGACATCAAATATCAATTGTTGGGGAGAATATATAGCACAGGCAATTTTCATATGCTATTGATAGTACTGTAATTTGGTTAACTACACTGAAAAGGTGTTGGGTTTCTTTTGACCTATATAGTCCACTCCTGAATATAGTGTCAACTGAAATGTTTATGTTTATTACTCAAATCAAAAGTATAAGAATGCTAGAATGTTAATGGACAAATGAGATTATATTAAGCTAAAAAAAAAATCTTCTGTACAATAAAGGAAACCATTAAGAGTATGAACACAGCTTAACAAAGGGAAAAAAATATTTCCAAGCACATATACAATAAGGGTTGATATGTAGAATCTATATGTAAGCTCCAACTTTCTTTTTTCTTTCTTTTCTTTTTTTTTTTTTTTGAGACAGAATCTCACTTTGTAGTTCAAGCTAGTCTTGAACTCAGCCTGGAACTCAGCAATCCTCCTGCCTCTGCCTCCTGAGTGCTGGGATTACAGGCATGAGCCACCACACCAGGTGGTGTGAGATTGCTAGAGGGCTTGAGTCACCACACCCAACATTGTTGTATGTGGTTACTGGGAACCGAAGTCAGGCCCTTGCACTTGCAAAGCAGACACCAGAACCACTGAGTTAAATCCCTGGCCCATAATCTCCAACTTTCAACTGCAAAAACAAACAACAATAAACAACCTGATTTTTTGAAAGGGGGACAACAAACTTAAATAGAAATTTCAAAAGAAAGCCTACAAATGTCCAACAGGCAAATAAAAAAATGACCAGCATCACTAATTCTTAAGAGGTGCAAACCAAAATCAAAATAAGATAGCATTTCACCACAGCAAGAGTAGGTATCACCCATTAAAAAACCAAACCAAAACAAAACAAAACAAAACAAAACCCAAAACTCAAAAACTAAAGGTAACTTGTTATTGGTGGGGTTAAACATGCCAATTATGGCAAAACACTATGGAAGGTCTTCAAAGAGTTAAAAATGGAACTACAGTGTGATCCAGCCACCCCACTATTAGGTATATATCCAACGGAAATGAAATCAGTTTGTGAGAGACACCTGCACTCCCAAATTCAATGCTACACTATTCCGAACAGTCATGAAATAGGAACACCCTAGTGTCCATCCACTGATAATTGGAAGAGAATGTGTGGGACATGTAAACAATGAAGTAACGTTTGTTTGGAAAAAGGAATGAGATCCTACCATTTGCAACAACATGGAGATCATTTTGTCAAGTGAAATAAGCCAGACACGGAAAGACAAGTGAGCACATTATGATCTCATGTAAATGTGGAATCCAAAAGTGATGATCTCATAGAAATTGAAAACAGGATGACGGTTACTGGAGATGAGAATCAGGCTGGAGTAGGCTGATCATGGGGAAATCACAGGAGGTAAGAGTGAGAAGTTCTGCGATGCTCCTGCTCAGCAGAGGAGCTACAGAAACACTCAAATGCTGCGCTTCTCAAAAAACAAGAAAGGACTGCGTCTTACAGTAATGATAAACCAGGAGATAGGTATTTTAACCTAACTTAACCTTCAAACAATGTACACTGATATCCAAACACCACATGCTACTCCATTTACAGGTACAACTTTTATGTTTTTATGCTTCAGTTAAAAATAAACTTACTATTAAAAAAGAGGTTATATGTAACATTATTTATAACATTCTAAAATTGATACCATCAATAAAGAATAGATAGAAAATTGTCATATATTCACACAGGGCATAATGTAAACCAATGAGAATTATTACATTTAACAACATAAGTGACTCATACATAATGTTCAGCAAAAGGAACTAAATAGGAACACATATCGTATGATTCCGTTCACTAAAAGTGAAGAGATCTGCATAACTATTTGGTGGCTAGAAGTCCACTGTGGTGGTCTTTAAAGAACATGAAGAAAATTACAGCAAATAGGCCAGAAAGGAGTTTTTGGTGCTAGTTTTGTTTCTTTGTCTGTTTCTCTCTGTGTGTTCATTTTGGAGGAATCCATGAAGCTGTACAAGGATAATTTGTTTACTTTTCTACACGCACTTTATGTATCAGTTGATAAATTAAAAACAAGAACTAGGAATAAGCTTGAAAGCACCTTGACTAACCAAAGTTGGGTCTGTGTGGATAACAGAAAGATTAAGAGCCATGACGCATTACATAGATCGATTATATAAAATCTAGACATTTATAAGCACCCTAAGAAAAAACACATTGGTCACCTTTGGGGATATTAAGGGACTACTGTAGTAGTCTAAAAACTACTAAAATAGAGAGATATGAACATCATCCTGCCTTTCCTATACGAATTATATTTGGCATAATAAAATCATTGATGCAAGAATGCTTTTAGTTTAAGCATCTCAGATAGTAAATGCTGAAGGAGTAAAAAAAAAAATGGAAAATCACCACTGTAGAAAAGTAATGATGTATGTCTGCTGATACATTAAGAAGCACATAGCATCACCTAAATGAGCTGGACATTAGCCAAGTTTTCAGTCCTAAATTCCAGCTAATAGGACACAAGGCTGATAAAAGAACAAATTAAATGAGTTGTACAAATGAAATCAGCCATATTCAGCATGTGGAAGATGTACAGGCCAAATAACCTGATTTATTTTTTTAAAATGCCATAGATGATAAGGGCAAAGCTGATTGTTACAGAATAAAATTTAAAATCTAGCAATGAAATCAATTTGCCAACTTATCTAGACATGGATTCAAACAAGTCCATTTAAAATAGATGCTTAAATAATCCAAAAAGGTTAACATGGAATGAGTATTACCTATCAACAAAAAGACAGGCATGTAAGGCAATATTTTTGTGAGTCATATCTTATGGATATTACTCATTGATGGATAAAATGATATAATCTTTGGAGTCTGCTGCAAGAACCTCAGCAGGTGGTGAGGTGAACTGGGTACGGTGACTCACACCTGTAATCCCAGCACCCAGAAGGCTGAGGCAGGACCACTGTGAAATCTGAGGTCAGCCTGGTCTGCACAGTGAGATTCCATCTCAAAAGAGAAGGAAGGGGGTAGTGGGTAATAACACCCGATTAGCAATTAGCCAATTGCAGATAATCACTGATACTCTGATGTGGCCACTGTGGTCACTCTGGAGGATGTTTGAAACACTGTACTTAAGGACTTACCCCATCCTTCGCTTTCACCTGGAGATCGAAGGTGGCTGGATCCCTTTCCCTGTCAAGGTCCTGAGACACGCAGATCTGCCCATCATGTGGGTTGATCTGGAACGCTGGAGATGCCTCCTCACTTTGGAATCCATCGTAAAGCGAATACTCCACAAAGCCATAGAGTCCTGCATCTGCATCAGAGGCTTTTACCTACAAGACAGGAGAAACACGAGGCTGATCAGGCCAGTGCTGCACTATTCCCCAGGTGCTCGAAGGTTCTTGTGATGAGCTGTTCAACTACAGCCCATGACTATTGAGGAAGCACAGGCAGAAGCACCAGCACCGACAAGAGCCCGACAGGACAGCATGGCCTTGCTGGACTTGGGACTTCACCTCCCAAAGCTGTGAGGAAACAAGAATTTCTGTTGTTTGAGGCCCTCAAATTAATAATACACTTTTACATTGACCCCAGAAAGCTAGTATGTTCAGTGAATGATCTGAACAGGACCATGATCTCCAGGTGTCACAAGCAGCAGGGCTGGTTCTGGCCCAGGGCCCGCACTCTACCCACTATGGCTGTATGCAGAGTAGAACACCTTTGGATTCAGTCAGGCAAGGGCCCAGGTATGACTAGCACTTGCTGTAGGCATGAGTTGATGCATCACATTGAATCCCAGGAGTTATATTTTATAGCAAATAAAATAATATAGTATTGGTGACCTAGGTACAGTGCTTACTAGGAGTCATCTAAGATCCTGTATTTGAGCCAGTTTCATGGTTAGTTTAGTCTGGGTATTCAGTCCTGCTGTGGAGAACTAGTCCTCCTCGCCTCGCCGCCCATGGGGGTTGGGGATGGATGTGAACCAGGACTTCTCTCCTGAATCTGAGACAGTCTCCCCAGTCCTTAAATTGCCCAGGCAACACCTGAACTCACAATCTGCCTCAGCTTCCCAGAGCTCTGGCCTCGCAGGTGCACACCCCCAACCAGCTGATTTATTCTTAGATAAAGATAAAAGCCTTCTTTAGTAACAAAGCTTCTCCACGTAAGGGGCAGGATGTTGTGGGAGGATAGAGGAGTGGGAAAAAATGAGAATCTACATGTGTCATATATTAGTACGAACCCTTAATGTTGAATGCGATTATAACGTATATATGAAATGTACCAATAAAATCAATAAAGATAAATGCTAAATTTTTTTTTTTTTTTTTGAGACAACGTTTTGCTTTGTAGTTCAGGCTGGTCCTGATCTCAGCCTCAAACTCACATCACAGCAATCCTCCTGCCTCTGCCTCCCGAGTGCTGGGATTACAGGCGTGAGCCACCACGCCCGGCACTGTGGTATGTGGTACTGGTTGCTGCTGGGGTGAGTCTCCACACCCAGTATGTTATGTGGTTACCGGGGATCGAACCTGGGTCCTTGCACTTGCAAGACAGGCGCTGGAACCACTGAGCTAAATCCCAGGCCCAATGCTAAATTATTTTTAAAAGTACCTACTTGGTTTGCTTTCCAGTCCAAGACAAAACTCTGGCACTGTGTTATGTGTTTAATATCATGACTCTGCATTTGACAAATGCTTCATTTTATTACTGCTTGTCATATGGAAAAGCCCTAAATGAAAACATGATTTAATAAATGACCTGCTAGCTCTTGTATGAAGATTCCTCTCATCTCAGAGTTACTCGTTCACAAAAATACACACATAACTCAAACACACTATGCTCAAGGTACCTATGCTAGGAAGGATCAAAAGAAGTTAAATTCAGAGGACCCCTCACTTCCCTCCCCAGGCACTGAGAGGTTCTTCACTAGTGATGCCGTTTTAATGAGGCAGACTCTTCCTCTGTATGTAAAACACTCATTGCTAGAAGAATCGATTGATGTTTATAGCATAAAATTTATTTTACCAGTAGCCGATCTATTGGTTAGTACTTTTGAAAATAGACATGCCCTTGATTTGTTTACGTATCTGAATGATCAGATCTGGGCAGTTGATGATCTCCTGGCAAAAGAACAGACAGCAATACTGGTAGCAATTATAAGTAACTGAGCGGTACAATATTAATGATTAAAAATCCACTCATGGTAATATCACCAGTAATAAACAGACATGTGGATGGACATGTAAAGTAACCCAAACATGCCTGCATAGTCTTCTACCTCCAAATACACTTGGAAGACTTAGGGCCTCTGATTTCACAAGTTCTAACCACAAGGCTTTCATTTACTTTTGAGTCCTTTAGCATTAGCATTAACAGTGTTTGTAAGAAGACTAAAATGCTGTTCGCCTGTTTGAGCATCTGTCATGAATACTACGGTCCTCTGCGTTATTTTCACAAATAACAGTTCAGGACTTCTCTGATTGTTCCAGACAACCATCACTTTGAAATACTTTATAGCACTCTTTATTACTAAGCAACAGTACAGTATGGGAGAAACTTAATCCATAACTGGATGATTTCATTGTACTAGAAACACGAAGAATTATATGACTAGAAACACTTGACACATCCAAAACTCAATTTGGATTACAAATAATGTACATTTAACACAGATATTCACAACATCTTATACTATAAATCCTTAAGTGAGAAACAAATTCATGAGAGGCTTTTAGCTGAATATTTCTTCCAAGGTTTTTATTTCTCTCAAGCTCAGATATAAATTTGCTGGCCAATACGAGCCTTCTAGGAGCTTTGGCAGAGAAACAACCTTATAAAAGCTAGTGCTTCATTTTTATTCTTCTTCTTACCTCCAGCACCCACAGTGGGACTTCTTTTCATATATGCCACATTATACAGACCTTGGTGTTTTCAAACTGCACGAATAAATGTCTCTTTTTCTCTGTCTGCATTCTCTGCTTGGGTGAGTCCATCCGGTGTTACAATTTTAAATAACTCACATGTTAGGGCGGCTCTGACTTCATGCCCATCATGGATCCTTTCCTCATAATCCCAATTCATGTGTGGAACCACACTCATAATATGCTCACCGCGCACATGCTTTGACCATCCCGCAGTCAACGTGGGCAAGCCGGCATTCCGACACATGCACAGAATCGCTTCCCTCACCCTCCTCCAATACAGAGGCACCTCCGTCGAGCCTGTGGCTCAAGTCAAAGGTCTGAAGAAACCGTCTCATTCTTCTCCTAACCTTCAGAGAAACCACCCCGCACACAGTGGCAGACGAGCTGTGCCTCGGCGAGGCAGGGGCTCCACAGTGCTGAGAGACCAGTGAGACACAGACATGCGCCTCAGCATGCGCCAAAAATACCGGACACCGGTAACAAACAGAGTCAAACTTTCCGTATTATACTATTTTCACCTTTGAGATTAAGACAGATGAAAAATGTCGATCATATCCAGTGCTGACTATAAGATGTTCTCACGTTCCGGTAAGAAACTAGAAGTAGACTGGGGTGAGCCTCGGTGGTAGACGGCCCGCCTAGCGTGTCCTAGGACCCAGCCCCTCCCCACCGTGGAAAACAACAAAAACTGTAAGTGCCCAGGTACACTAGCATAGAACTGTTCTATTTATTTATTTATTTATTTATTTATTTACTTACTTACTTACTTACTTACTTACTTACTTACTTACTTATTTGAGACAGGGTCTCGCTTTGTAGTTCAGGCTGGCCCTGAGCTCAGCCTCAAACTCACATCACAGCAATCCTCCTGCCTCTGCCTCCCGAGTGCTGGGATTACAGGCGTGAGCCACCACGCCCGGCACTGTGGTGTGTGGTACTGGTTGCTGCTGGGGTGAGTCTCCACACCCAGTATTGTTATGTGGTTATCGGGGATCGAACCTGGGCTCTTGCGCTTGCAAGACAGGTGCCGGAACCACTGAGCTAAATACCTGGCCGGAACTGTTTAATTTTATAGCTGTGTATTGAATAGCATGCTTTCGTTAAAAATAATAAAGTAAATTATGTCATCAAGAGCTAAAGTTTGTTTAAAATAAAAAGTACAAGGGAAACAAAGTCCCATTTTGGGTTTTACCAAAGCACATGTGGCACAGTGACCCCACTGCTTCTGAGCCTGGAGCCTGATGGGGCTAAGCAAACGGGAGCGCTTTCACAGTGACCCTCAAGGGATGAGGTCTCCAGACTATGTGGCAAGGAGGCCAATGCAGGATTGTCCCTGCATGGGACAGTGTCAAATTCGTGCCTTGTTGATCCCATTCTGACCAGACTGGAAAGAGGCCTCTTCCCTCACCTCCACTCCAGGCTAGAATCATAGCCCCGACTTCGAGAACCTAAAATGAGAGGATCAGAGATGTACTGATCCTACAAGAAGAGACAAAATGCTAAAGGCAAAGAGAAAGCTAAACAGACCAAAGCAAAGGAAGCCTCTCTCCTGGGAAGGTGGCCAGTTCTCGGCCAAAAAGAGAGGTCAAAGGGGCATCGGGGTGTGCTAGTTACTTTTTTTTCATTGCTGAGACAAAATACCAACACCCACAGTTAAAAGGAAAGCGGTTGATTAGGCTTACAGTTCAGAGAGGTTGCAGTCCAATGTCAGCTGGCTCCAAGGCTGGGATGACAAACCGACCTCACAGAGGAGAAACAACATGGCATGGAAAAGGCAGCAAAGGGAAAGTGAGAGAGAGAGAGAAAGAGAGAGAGAGACAGCGAGACAGAGAGACAGACAGACAGACAGACAGAGAAAGAAAGAAAGACAGAGAGAGAGAGAGTCAGACAGGGAGGCAGAGACAGAGAGAGAGACAATTAACAGCATCTCCCTGCCCTTTTTATCTTATGCAGGTTAGTTAGGGCAGACCGCATTCACACCCTTCATCTAGTCCCTTAAACCTAGCACTGCACCATGAATCGATTCCAGCATCACACACTTGAGATCCAGCCTATGACCACATGAGGCTTTGGGGGAACATCCAGCCCAGCTCCTCACACTGGGCTGGAAACCTCACCTGATCTCTCAACACCCTTCCATTGCCATGTGGATTGGCCTGTGTTCTGAGAACCAAAGCAAAAGGTGATGTTGCACATCTCGGGGTTCTGTGTGCTACCAGCAGAGGAGGAAGATCAGATGTTCTCCTCTCATGGTCACCTGAGTCCCTTGATGGCAAGAGAAAGTAATGGGATGTATGTGGTACCAGGTCACCAGGAAAAGGAAAACCTCAATTTCTTCTGACCAGTATTCTGGCTCAAGAGAGATCATTATGCAGTGACATAAATTTTACTGTTTTCAGATAAAATGAAAGTTTCAAGAATATACTTCAGACTACCAACAGGTGTCCTTTCTTGGAGCATAGTCATGGAGAATGTGTACTTCTTAAATAGTGTGTTTTTATAGACAGTATTCTATGCTGAGCCTGGTTTGCTTCATGCATATGTGAAGTGCCGGTGTTGTGTCACGATGAAGGGCCACCCTCTCCTCACTCCACTCACACGGGGTACCCGAAACACCTGTAAAATCTGGGGAGGGACTTGATCTTTTCTCCCAAATGATTCATATATGAACATTTTCTTCCTGGAGAAGTAAATATAAATTAGAATCATTTGACTACCTTTCAATTGTAGATCTCTTGTACATGTTTTATAAAACAAAGAGATACCCTGATCTACACACAAAGATCTTTATTGGAAGAAAGAATTTCCAGATACAAATATGAATAGGTGTATTCTAAACCTGAGATGAACTGAGAACACAAATGAAAAGGACACGAACAGCAGGAAGGCATAGTAAGTCAACAGTGTGAATGTATGGCCTGCCAGTTCTAACATGGTTTCAGCTTATGGACATCTTATCTAACTGCTTCAGTTTTGTGCCTGCAAAGGATCAGAATCTCAATTGGCAAAGGTTAAGTTTAGAAACCCAGGGTCACTCTAGCATCTTTGCTTTCCTGGGGAAAAAAAGATCTAACTACAGCAGCACAGACTGCATTGCTGTGGCTGCTCTTCTCTCCATTGCAATCACTTGGGCAGAACTGTGCAGTTACTGCTGACGTACTGTTTAGGGAACTTCCTAGTACACCTCAATGTTCCCTTTATGAACACTTGTAGTGTTTTGGCTCATATACAGATGATGTCCCAGAGCCTCATGTGCTCATACATGGTGCATTTCGAAGGTGTCTGGATTGTGGGTGTGTGTAACTTGGATGACGGGTGTGTGCTGCTCAGTTAGTCGCCTCATTGGTTTAGCATCGTTCTAGGTATGGGTGGATGGACTTACAGAAGACAGAAGCCCCACCCTGGGTGTGGGTGGCACCAGTCAATATACTTGTAGCCTGGATAAATGAAAAGGGAAAGAAGAAAGTCTCCCTGTCTCCTGCCTACCTCACCATGAGCTGTTTCTCCTCTGCCACACTGCTCTGCCTCCAAGCCAGCCAACAACAGCCAACCCATGAGCTGAGATAAACCTCTCCTTCTTTGCCTTGTGGATATCAGGGATTTTGTCCCAGCAACAAGAAAGTACCTAAAACACATTAGAAAGAACATTTTCTTCAGCATCACTCTCAAAGAAAAGTGACTGCTGCTTCTCCTGAGTAGAGAGAATGCTTCTAACTCAGGGTCTGTGTGAATCTTATCACTGCTGGATCTAATGAGTGTGTGTCCATTATTTTGTACAGTTTACTTCCAAATGCTGAGTTCTTAACCGCTTCCTATTATATCCAAGTTGATGAAGTACAAAGTACATTGACGTAATAAATATTATCTAACAGAAACAAATATTACAAGCATAACAGCTACATGGCTTATAACTGGCCAAGAAATGCAAACAGAGATGTTTTTAGCCAGAAGAAGCCAATAGTTTCTTCTAAACACACTGAAAAAATGTGTTTGTGAAAAGTCTTTTTGCTACAAGTTAAGATCTCTGCACAGTGATGGCATCCCACACACCTGGGTCTTCAACTCACTGCACAATGTTCCAGGGCCCAGACAGCAGTGGAACCCCAGTTTCTCGTCCTAGCAGCCATGTAACCTTAAATAGTAACTTAACCTTCCTGTGTTTTACTGAAGGTAATAACCTATCTTTAGGCACACTTTGAGTTGCCTCTTAAACAAAAAACAAGACACTTATTACCACTTCGTCAGAAGTCTGGGATAAGGAGGAGGCAGCTCCAAGACTGACTAACGCACCTCAGTAATTCCATCGAGGTCCAAGGTCCTTCATGTTTCACCCTGACCATTCCCTGGACAATGGCTCATTCTCTCGGGCGTAGCACTCAGTCTGGGCCAAGTCACTCTTTGGCCCATACATCACTTGTTAGTGATAATATCTCTAAGTAGAAAAGAAATCACATTCACCTCACAACCAGAAATTTCTAGCAGTCTCCCTTTCGTCTCAGAATTGCATAGCCTGCCTCCAATCACTAACTAGTGGCAAAATTAGGCCACTGTGATTTGGTTAACCATTTGTGATTTGCTTCATCCAGAAAGACTGATGAGGGCCGAAAAGGACGTGCCCATTTCAAGAAAGGCAAAGAAACAGGAACTCTACAAGAAGAAAGACAGAAGTAAGGCTGTGAACAGAAAACTATTAGCCTTTGCCACTATTTCTTGTGACTATTTTGAATTTTAAAAGAGGTGATATGTGGACAGAACACAATGTAGAACAACCAGAATGATAAAAATAAACATTAACCGTTTCGTTGTGTTAAGGAGATTATTCATGACATCATAGGTATGAGCAACAGGTGCTCTTTGCACACTGTTCATCGCTGAGTTGTCTAAACACTATAGTCCTTCACGCTTCTTGAATATCCCACCCTAAGAACCCAATAAACGTTTTCACTAGTAAGGAATTAGTCAAGGGAATTCTTATCACTAAGAATTTTATAGGCTGGAAAATTGGGCAAGGCGAACATTTTTCATTTCTGTGGTTCCACAGCATCCTGATTTGGGTAGAAGAAATTGAGTATAAATAGCAGAGGCTTTTCCAGGATTTTGTTTTCTGATACAGTCTATTTTTAAAATTCCTTTAAGTACTTATATTTAAACACTTCAATTCCAAAGACAACGTCTATATCTAACTCAATAATTTTTGTTAGCATTTAGAAGAGTATGTGGCACATTACAGGAACACAAGGAATGTGAAAAAAATAAAATAAAAAGAAAGGACGGAGAGAGGGATAGAAAATGGAGGAAGTAAAGAGGAGAGAAGAAAAGAAAGGGTAGAGAGAGAAACTGAGTAATCCTTGCTGCCCCCAGAGTGGGGAGATAGGTTAAGTCAGAAAGACTTTTATTGTCTCTTGTTTCTTATGTCCCTTTGGTAATTCTGTCCACGTCTAAACTGAAGTCCTGGGCAGCCCACTAGGCTCCTGATCTTTTTTTTTTTTTTTTTTTTTTTTTTTTTTTTTTTGAGACAGGGTCTTGCTTTGTAGTTCAGGCTGGCCCTGAGCTCAGCCTCAAAGTCACATCACAGCAATCCTCCTGCCTCTGCCTCCTGAGTGCTGGGATGACAGGCGTGAGCCACCACGCCCGGCACTGTGGTATGTGGTGCTGACTGCAGCTGGGCGTGAGTCTCCACATCCAGTATTGTATGTGGTTACCGAATACTGAACCTGGGTCCTTGTGCTTGCAAGACAGGTGCCGGAACCACAGAGCTAAATCCCCGGCCCTAGGCTCCCGATCTAAAAGCGCATTCTTTTTTACAGTCATCATCAGAACACTGTAACTCCATTTTTCTACCTCTCAAAACCCTGCATTGAAAAGGGAATAAAAGTTTATGGTGTTCCCAATGTTAATTCAAAGTATAATCAAACTCAGTGAATGTTTAGATTTTAAAAATATATTTTAGTAAAAGACATATTGGCATTAAATTCTCTCAAAATAATCTCCTTTGTTTTGAACACACTTATTCCATACTTTTTTTTTTTTTTTTTTTTTGAGACAGGGTCTCGCTTTGTAGTTCAGGCTGGCCCTGAGCTCAGCCTCCAACTCACATCATAGCAATTCTCCGGCCTCTGCCTCCCGAGTGCTGGGATTACAGGCATGAGCACCACGCCCGGCACTGTGATATGTGGTGCTGGTTGCTGTTGGGGTGAGTCTCCACGCCCAGTATGGTATGTGGTTACCAGGGGATCGAACCCGGGCCCTTGCGCTTGCAAGACAGGTGCTGGGAACCACTGAGCTAAATCTCTGTCTCCTTATTTCATACTTTCTGCAGGTCTGGAAGGCTTCTTTCATGAGTGGCTTTCTGAACTATGATTTTAAAAATAACATGGTGAACACTGATGCAGAGCACCATCCGCTGGAAAGGCACGTCACAGAAACATCACTGGGAGTCCTCATCCATTTTAGTCACTGGATCTGGCACTGTACCACGTTTGGCTCTTCTCCACGTCAAAATGACAATGAAAGACATCAAGGTAGCCACATCACCACAATTAAACGCACTCAACAAAAGAAAACTAGGGCACACCTATAATCTTACCACTTGAGAGGCTGAAGCAAAAAGATCACTGCATGTTTGATTTCAGCATGGGCTACATAACGAGTTGAAGACCGGCTAGAATTAGAGTTAGTCTTTAAAATAAATTTTATAAAAAAGGAGAAGGAGAAGGAGGAGAAGATGACTTTGGAAACTGCTTCAGGCAATGACAGGACTGATGGGAGAAGTAAGTGTTTACAAAGTGAGAGGAAGTATTCTGAGAGGGATTACATGACAGTGGGTCTGTCATTTCATTATGTTTAAAATTTAAACACTCCCCATATTTTCAGAGTACTCTGTGTACCCTGCCTTCCAAGTTCCAAGGGTCCATTTTCTTTCGTTTTCTTTTTAATGTGTGTTCTGCCAAAATGCACACGTCACGGCTTTACATGGTCAAGCTCTGCTCCGAGAATTAGCTACAGGTATGGAATACTTGAACTTCTTTGTAGGAATCCCTCCTTCCCCCTGTACCTCAGGATGATCAAATCTTACTCTGAATTCCTTTATTTGACATACAAAGGCCAACACAGTGGCTGCCTCTCCAAGAGGCCTTCCTGGATGTCCTGGAAGAAGGCAATCCTCCTTTCCTCTGAATTCTCAGTCACTTCCCCATGTCATGCCAATACTGAGCCCATCACATTTTATTTATTTATACATCTTAAATTTTCTGCCCTCATTTCTCCAAACAACATATGAAGAAACTGGTGAGAATTAAATATCCTAAAATAAGGATTCACCACATTTGGTGAAGGAGGCAAGTGCTATAATCGAAAAGTAGAAAAGAACATTGCACCACAAACTAGACTGTACAGGCCAGGGATTTAGCTCAGTAGTTCTGGCATCTGCCTGGCAAGCCAACGTCCTGGGTTCAATTTTCAGTACCACGTATCACAATGCTAGGACTGGTCACTCAGGCCTGTCATCCCAGCACTCTGGAGGCAGAGGCAGGAGGATTGCTGTGAGTTCAAGGCTGAGCACAGGGTTACACAGTGAGCTCGGGACCAGCCTGAACTACAAAATGAGACCTTGTCTCAAAAAAAAAAAAGAGTATACAGAAAAATATTTGTGCTTTATTCTAAAACCTTTGGAAAGTTCATAAAAGTTGAAATGTAGAGGGTATGTAAACAGTTATGTGAACAAGCATTTACTGGACAAAATGAATCTTACATTTCATTAAGACCTATTTAATCCACACATACCATTTGGTCTCAGGCTTAATGATGGGTTATTTTCTCTATTTCTCTTCTAATCTTCCTTTAGAAATTAGGCCAATATTTAAAATAAGCTTAGTCTAGATCAGTGAAACTTACAGTCAAGAAAAAGATCCATTTGTATTTTCTAAAATTAAGCCAATTCAGATTATGAGATTAATTTGAATAAAATAATGCATCATTAAAAGAACAGTTCACTCATACCCATTACACTTTCTACTTGCTTATTCACAAAGGATAACAATCTTTTGATTGCAGGATAGTATCCTTCTGTTTCGGAGGCTAACTGCTCAGCAAGCCATTCACAACTAATTCTTCCAATTTACTTTTCAAAAATGATTTCATGTGAGAAATACCATTTTCTGAAACCAGGATTTTACATTTGCCAGTGAATTCTGAAGCGCCACTTTTACAGCAACAACTTCTCTAATGAGGAGATGGGGAAGTGGCTGAGAAATTTTCTCTTTTCTCTCCTCCCCCACTTAGTTACAGCAAAACTAGAAAGAAGGAGAACACCGGGGCAAGTCAGGGCGAAGATTATATTTTAAAAAAGAAGTGTTCATGAGTGCAGCACAAATTACACCTGGACCAAATGACAAGGGTGAATTGAAAGAAGATATGCTTTGGGATTTTGCTTTGTGGGGAAAAATACCTCTATCCAGTACAAACTGCCTTGCTTTCTTTGGAAAGGCTCTGAAATGTATTTCCCCACAAAATGATTATACAATCATTGATAGTGTGTTAGCTCTCTGTTCTGATAAAATATCTAAGAAAACTACCTTCAAGTTTGGAAGGATTATTTTGGCTCACGGTTCGGAGGCCTCAGTCCATGGTCTCTTGGCTCTGTTTTTTTCTGGGCTTGTGGTTCAGCAGAGCAACACAACAGAAAGTGGTGGGAGAATAGCCCCACGGCAGCTGGGAGCAAATGTAGGCAGGAAGGGCTGTAGGCAAATATCTACCCTCCAAGGTCACGCCCACATGACCTCTTTCCTACAACAAGAGACTACCTCCTAGTGGACCATTAAACAGATTAATGTATTCAGAAGTCAGAGCCCTGATTCACAAGCTTCACCTCTGAACACTGCTGCACTGGGATCTATGCCTTCAACATTCGAACCTTTGGAAGACATTTAAGAGCCACATCATAACAGATGGACTTTCATTGACAGGATATTAATTTCTTTTCAATAAAGAACCACATTAATAAGAATAGGGGCCTTAGATAACAGTTTGAATGCTGGGCCTACCATTTTCTATGTCAGATGGAAAGAATAGATACTTCCCGATTCAATGAGATGATGTCCAGAAAGTACCCATTGTTGACATTTAGTTATCACTCACTAAAACTTAATTAGTGATAGAATTTGCAATTCTCATCTTCCTGCCCATTGTCCAGTCTCTGCCCATCCAGCTTCAGGCCTTCACACTGCATGGCTCCTGACTGATCCTCCACCAGGCTGCATGAGGCATGTCTTAAATAATGTGTGTAGGAAATGGAGGAACGTCTAAATTTCTCAGTGAATTTAGAAAATAAGTGTCATTTGATTCCTCTTTTATAAAGATATCCCATTATAATGACAGCCTTAGTGATCTTCCAAGTAGGAACTTTCCCCAGAATTACCTGCCAGCCCTCATCAGTAAAGTCATATGAATTTACTATATACAAAGATAATTTTTAGTTCCTACTCGAAACTAAGTTCTGGATCTCAGTGTACATACCACAAAGTTAACTAATCTATTTTACCACTCATGGTAAGTCTGTACACCTCAGACCAACACACTGGTGGAGGCTTTCAAAGGACACCTTCTCCTGCCCACATCATCAGGTTCTTAGGTAGACTCTACTCTGCTCCACATCTACTCGTGAGGTCAAAGGGGAATAGAAAACAGACTTATTTGTACAAGGCCCAGGTGTTTAGGCTATTTTGCCTCCTCTACCTCCAACAAATAACATCGTAAGAGGAGATTTGGAGTATCATGAAATATTTCATGATATCTGTCTTCTGGGAGAAGTGGAAACAGAAACACAGCAGTAAATGCTAGACCGTCATGCCTGAAAGCTACTTCCATTTTCCATTCTGGATTGATTTTAAAATATGGTATCATTCCCAGAACTGTTAAGAATGACTCTCTTTTACTTACCCACCCTTCCTCTTTTGCTTTTAATCACTCTGAATCAGACAGCATGCAAGATCTTAACATAATATCTGCCAAAAATATAAAAATAACATAAGCACAAATCTGTTGAGAGTTAGGGACAGTTTATTAAAATACATATTTTTAAGTACACTGCATTTAGGAAAGAGAACATGTTGCTCTGAGACATGCCTTGTTGCTGGTCCAACAATGACGTGTCAAGGTGTGGTGGTTCAAAACTGCTGAACCACAAACTGTGACAAATAAGAGGCTAGATCTGATATGCAAAGGAAGGAAGGCAGGAAGAAAAACGAAAATTGCAAATCATCAGCTTAGCTTCATGGAGGGTTCGTATGCAGAAACAGATATCATCCTGCTTTTGTTTGGAGTGACTACCTTTAAGTGAGATAAAAATCATGATTGATAGAGAAAAGGGCTTAGGAGTAAAGCGCAGATTTGAGGCCAGCAGAGGGAGTTGGTCACAAAGGATCCATCCTCTAAGCTGAATCCTTAAGTAATGCCCAGTTTTCCTGGCTGCACAATAAACCAAGTCAATTCCAGCTGAGCTCAGAATGTTGTGCTGAGGTTTTCACAGCTCCAAGTGGTGTCAGGACAGTGAGAGGAGCTCAAGGATCCCCCCGGAACCAAGGAACAGAGCGGGGCTCAAGCATCCTGGGGCTCAAGCTGCTGCGAACAAGCTGCTGGGCACATAAATCCACTGGGTGTTTCATCCCATCCCAGCAGCCCATGAAGAAACCACCAGGACTTCTCACTTAAAAAACACAAGTAAAATCTCCCTTAAAAGTGAGTAGGCTTCCAAGAACAGCTCCTATTGCTGGACGACATAAGGACTCTGGAATTTATTTCAAAGTCACTTCCCCATCTCAACCAAACCAGAAATTAATACTATACAGCTCCATACCCACTTGTCCACCCCAACCCCTGTACAGTGAGTACCTAAGTTACGACCAGCCTGACTTATGAACAACGTGGGTTAGGACCACAATTTTGGTTTTAACTTACAAACAAAATCTTGAGTTCTGACCAGAATGCTGGCCACTTGTACTTCCAGACAGCCTTAGCTAGAGATTTAACCCTTAAAATGCTCTGGAAGGAACGTGACAACATCCTTTCCCGTGTAGGATTCATTGAGAAATCTTGGGCCAGTGTCTCTCTGAGGTAACTGAGATCTGCCCCTGAACAGGGCGGAGACTTTGAAGGCTCTGTAGGGTGGCCTGAGCCTTCAATTGACTAACTTGAGTTACACCCAGCTCTTGAGACTGAATTGAGTTTGTAAGTCAAGAGTCCACCATACTATCAGTTTTTTAGTTGGTTGCTGGCTAAGCAAGAGAGTTGAAAATGCCTGAACATGATTAAGATACAGTGAGATAGGGCCGGGGAGTTAGCTCAGTGGTTCCGGCGCCTGTCTCGCAAGCGCAAGGACCCAGGTTCGATTCCCCGGTAACCACATAACAATACTGGATGTGGACCCACACCCAGCAGCAACCAGTACCACATACCACAGTGCCGGGCGTGGTGGCTCACGCCTGTCATCCCAGCACTTGGGAGGCAGAGGCAGGAGGATTGTGATGTGAGTTTGAGGCTGAGCTCAGGGCCAGCCTGAACCACAAAGCGAGACCCTGTCTCCAAAAACCTAAAAAAAAAAAAAAAAAAAAAAAGATACAGTGAGATAGGCTTTGGGTGCTGACTAACATGTGTGTGTAATCAGCATCCTCATCAAAATACAGAAGCTAGGGCTGGGGAGTTTGCTCAGTGGTTCCGGCGCCTGTTTTGCAAGCGCAAGGATCCGGGTTCGATCCCCGGTAACCGCATACCATACTGGGCGTGGAGACTCACACCCAGCAGCAACCAGTACCACACACCACAGTGCCGGGCGTGATGGCTCACGGATGGCACTCGGGAGGCACAGGCAGGAGGACTGCTGTGATGTGAGCTGGAGGCTGAGCTCAGGGCTCACAAAGCGAGACCCTGTCTCAAAAAACCTAAAAAAAACAGAACCTGTTAATCATCCCAGAAAGTCAGTCACCTCAGCCTCCCCACGCCACACACCGAAAGTAACCACTGTTCTCATATCTACCACCAGACTAGTTTTTGAGGTTCTTAACTTCACATAAATGAAATTACACATGTACTTTTCTATTTTTGGTATCTTTCAACATAAAGTTTGTGAGATTTGGCTTGTTTCAGGAGTTCGATATTTTGTGTGATGAATAGGAGTCTATCTATATCCTCTGATATACTCACTCATTGTGAACATCTGTGCTTTTCCCCAGCTTCGGCTACTACTAACGAAGCTACTATGAATATTCTCATATATGTATTTTTGTAGACAGGTCTCCATTTTCTTAGGCAGAAATTTAGTAGAAAAATTCCGAAGTCAAAAAGTATGTGCGTTTAATTTCATAAAGCACTACCAAGTACATCTCTTAAAGCATTTTGCCAGCCTCACGTGAGTGTCCCAGCTGTTCCTCATCCTTATAAAGATGGGTGCTATAATTTCTTATTTCTATTCATTCTGATGGGTGTAAATACTAGACTTCTATGATTTTAAATATTTTTTCATTTCCCTAATAAAATGGTAGTAGTGACAATGTATAAATTTTCATGAATTTATTGGCTATTTCTAGAATGCGGAATGGGAATGTGTCAAATATTTTGTCCACTTTCATTGAATAGTTTAATAGTTTATTATTGATTCTGACAAAATAGCAAGTATATCCTCCCAGCGTGTAGCTCACCTGTACATTTTCTTGATAGTGCCTTGTGATGAGTAGTTTTTAATGCTGATAAAAATTCAACTTTACTAGATTTTTCTCTTCTTTTATATTTGAACTTTTTTGTCTCTTCTGTAAAAAAAAAAAATCTTTTTGTCCTTCAAGGGTACAAAAATAGACTTTTGAATTTTCTCCTACAAACTTTAAAGTTTTAGCTTTATGTTTATGTCTATGGATAGTCTCAAATTAACTTTCGCATACAATGTAAGATTGTGATCAAGTATTTTTCCCATGAAGAGATCCACTCATGTACTGGAAAGACTTTCTTTACCTTCGAAAGGGGCCATTGGTAAATTTGTACAAAGTCAACTGGGAAGATTTCTTTCTAGATTCTAATTTTATTCCACTGATTAAGCTATCTCTATGTTGACTCTGTCTCTCTTGATTACCATTGCCTTTATACAGCCTTAAATCAGGCAGAGCAGCTCCCTGAAGTTTTCTACTCCCTCTCCCCCAAACACTCAAGTATTCTAAATCTACTGTTACCAAATGTACTGTTGAATCAATCTCCAACTTTCATAAAATAAACCTTTTGGAAATGTTGACTGGGATTGTGATGAAGTTGTAGATCAGTCTGGAAAGAAGTCATATCCTAAATATAGTAAGTTTGCTAATATACAAGCATTTATCTCTCCATTCCCTTAGATCTTCTTTATCACCTCTCGACAAAGTTGTGCAGTTCCCAGTGCATCTATTTCATATGCATTTTATTTCTGAGTATCTTATCTTCAATGCTATTTAAAATTGGATTTTACAGTTTTTGGTTTTCCTGATCGTAGGCAGGAAGTGTTCAGTCTACAATGTTAAATATGGTATTAGGTGTACATTTTCTGTGGATATCTTTGCTGTTCCTTGGCAGATGTCTGTTTTAGTTTAATTTGTAACACAAAGTAATCATTGAGTTTTTTCAAATTTTTTTTGCATTATTTAGATGGTTCTATACATTTTAATATTTTCCTATTAATGTAGAAGATCTACACGATTTTCAAAAGTTGAAACCTCTTTGCATTCCTAGGATAAACCCCACCTGCTTTATTTTCTTTTCACAGATCGCTGAATTTGAATTCTTAATATTTTGCAGAGGATTTTTTGACTATGTTCATGAAAGGTACTGGTTATAACTTATAATACTTCAATCAGAGATTGATGTTTTGTTGTCAGGACCACCCAGCCTCACAGCGTGAGTTGACACATTCTCCTTTCTTGTACTTTCTGAGGACTATGCTATGATGTAGGTAAGTGTCCCCAAAAGGCCCAGGGAGTAAAGTCGTGGACCCCAACACATGGCACTACTGGGAAGTGGTGGAAGCTCCCAGAGGTAGGGGACAGTGTAGAGAAGGTATGCGGTCGAGGTTGTGCCTTGAGGGGGCACGGGGCCCTGGCCAACCTCCTCCTTTTGCTTTGCTTCCCAGGTGATTTAAGGAGAGCGGCCTCCTCTGCTATGTGTGTCTTTGGTAATTCACTGTCTTGCTACAGACGTAAAGGCAACAGGCTAACTAGCTGTGGACTGAAACCTTCAGAATCACGACTGATATAAACTTTTTTTTCTCTCGTCAGTTGATTATCTCAGGAATTTTGTCACAGCAGCACAAAGTCGGCTAACACAGACTGGCAGTTGTTCTTGAGTGTCAGGCAGAACTTGCCAATGCACCTGTTTGAGGCAGGAATTTTGAAGAAGAGGGAGGAATACTTATTACAAACCCTATCTTGTTTTTTTAGTTTTTTTAAAGATAGGGTATAAATAAAGTAAAAAACAAATGAGAGATGATAAAAACTAGAAGGCTGATTCTTGGAAATGGGAATGAGGATCAGGGAAGGGGCAGATAAAGGAGAGAAAAATGATAAAGATGTGTTATTTCATATACCAGTTACCCAAAATGAACATATATGTATAAGAAATACATATTAATCAAAAATAAAAGTTAAGGTAAATTGTGTAAAATTCTCTCAACCCCCTCCGCAAAAGCACAAATGAAAGTAAAAGATAAGATTGCAGCTCTTACACACATTGAACATACGTTATACAAAACTTCATGTCAATAAATCTGACAACTTACATAAAGTAAATAACCAACTTTACAGAACTGACAAAAAAGAAAAGAAAAATTTCAACAGGTCTATATCTACTTAAGAATAGGGTTTATCTATTTAAATGGACATACCTTGAGGATATCCTCATAAGTGAAATAAATAGGGCACAGATAGGTACATATCGCATCTTTTCTCTGGTATGAGAAAATAAAGATGTAAATGAGTCCTAGAATTGTATGTTATATATTGTGAAATAGAAGATACTCAAAGTAAAATAGGGTGAAGGGGGAAAAATAATGAGATTATAACAAAAAAGAAAGGAAACAAATTTTATGTATATAGGGGGGTGGTAGGGTGAGTAGGGCTATGGGAAAAAATGAGAATTAAGTTGTATCTTATACTGGTACAAATCCTCATTATGGAGTGCAATCATGATGCATATGTGTAATGTACCAATAAAGATTTCAATTAAAAAAAAAAGAATAAGATTTATCAAGCCAAGGATTTAGCTCAGTGGTATCAAATATGTGCCCGAGGTCCCAAATTCAGTCTCCGGTAACCACATACAACAATTCCAGGTATGGAGACTCATCCCAGCAGCAATCAGTACCACATACCACAGTGCCAGGCGTGGTGGCTCAAGCCCGTAATCCCCGAACTCCAGAGGCAGAGGCAGGAGGATTGCCAAGAGTTTGAGGCTCGCCTGGGCTACATAGTGAGCTCAGAACCAGTCTGAACTACAAAAGTGGGACTATGTTTTTTTAAAAAAATCAATTACATTTCTTTATACCAATAGTAAACCCACCAAGAAAAAAAATCAGAAAAATAATTTCATTCATAAGTTTCAAAAAATTACTTACAAGTAACCTAACTAAAAAAGGTGAAGTATCTCTACAGTGAAAATTAAATTTTAAAGACATAACTGAAAAGAATATAAGAAAATTAAAAGACATCTTTTATTCTTAGGTCAGCAAATTAATATTGTTAAATGATCATTTAGTCAAAAGTTATCTATGGATTTAATGAAATCTACACTAAAATACCAACAACATCCTTCACACTAAAAAAAAAAAAAAAAATCCTAAAATTCAGTCAAACCAGTAGAGACCCTCAGAAGCCAATGCAATCCCAAGGAAAAAGAACATTGTATGGCCATATTGGAGGTCATACTACAAAGGCCTAGTAACAACAAAAAATAACACAAATGTGGTACTGCTACTACAAAAGGAGTAGACTAGAAGACACAGACACAGCCTCCTGCCCTTAAAGTCATACAATTGCTTTTTTCATAAAGGGGTCAAAACTGTACACGAGAGAAGACAACTACTTTAACAAATGGTCCTGGGACAACTGGATATCTACACACAGTAGATGGAAACTGGGCCCATATCATTCACTCTGTACTAAGATCAACTCCAAATGAATTAAGACCTAGACATAAAAACAGAACTTTTAAACACTGAATGATAACATAAGGGAAACAAATGAAACCATAAGCACAGGCAGACTTTTTTAATAGAATTCTGGCAGCACAGGAAATACTATCTAAAATCAACAAATCCAACCCTATGAACTTAAAAAGCTTGAAAACAGCAAAGGAAACAACCAACAAAGTGAAAAGATCCCTACAGAATGAAAAAAAAAAGACAACTTTGACAGCTACTCATCTGATAGAGGACTAATGTCTATAATACATGAAGAACTCAAGAAATGAATTCCTAGAAAATACATAATCAAAGCATCCCCTCTATTAATAATTCATTTTGTTTTCATTCTTGCTAAGGAATTATCAACTTCTAAAATTTTTTTGAAGAACCTCTCCTGTGGTAACTTTCTTTTTTCCTTCTTTATTGAGTTTATTGATACATTTAAGGTATACATTATAATCAGATTCAAAACTGAGAATTTATACCTATATATGATATATCTTCTCATTTTTAGGCCTCCTATATACATAAGATTTGTTTCTATTTTTTTGTTTGTATCATCAAATTTTTCCTTTCCCTTTTTTGTTTCTACCTCCCGTCCTTTACACTTTTCCTTTGAATGTTGTTTTTCTATCTCACAATACCTGTCATTCCTTCTGGACCTCACTTATCCCTTCAGTTTCTCAGACTGGAGAAACAATACAGTGTCATTTGTGTTTCAGTTATGAGTATGGCCTCAAGGTGCATCCATTTAAGTATAAATGTCTCTAATTTGTCTTTCATTATGGTTAATACTCCATTTTATTACAAAATCTTGATCCCATCTCTGGTTGATTTATACTATTTCCAAGATTTAGCTACTATAAACTGTGCTGCTATAAGCATTGCTGCACATATGTCACTGCGGTATGATGCTTTTAATTCCTCAGTGAATATACCTACCAGGAGAAAATCAGGGACACATGGGACCTCTAAGCTTAATTCTTTGAGGAATTCCACACAAGGATTCAACCTGCCAAAGATTAAAACTGGATCTATGTCTTTCACGATGCATCAAAGTAAAATCAAAGTGGATTAGAGGTCTAAATATTAAAACAGAAATGCTAGTCCTGCTGGTAAAACTAGGTTAGGTAAAACTCTTGGAGACACTGGCATAGGGAAAGACTTTATGAACAAAACCTCAGCAGCATAGGAAGTAGCAGAAAGAATCAACAATTGGGATCTCATCTTATTAAAAACTTCTGGACAGCAAGATAAATTACCAACAATTACCTACAATTTGGGGAAAAAAAATACTTACCAGCTGTTCCTCAGACAAAATACTATTATATAGAATATATAAATCGCTTTTAAAAATCAGATTCCCCCAATTTTAAAGACTCAGTTCAAAAATGGGCATTTGCAATGAACAGACATTTTTCAGACATAAAAGTAAAAGCAGCAAAGAAACATGGAAAAATGTTAACATTGCTGGTCATTCCAGAGATGCAGATGAAAACAACACTGAGATTCCACTTCACTCCAGAAAGAACGGCTGCTATCAAGAAATCAACCAACATCAAATGCTGCTGGGGCTGTAAGGAGAAACGAACCCTTCTCCACTGTTGGTGGGATGCTATACTGGTGCAACCACTGTAGTAACTACCTTTAATTTTATGTTCCCTTTCATAGAATTCTCTTTTCACAATTTCTTCCATCAATTTACTACTTTTCCCTGTTAGATTCCCCCTCATCAATTCTTTTGTCACTGATTTCTAATTGAATCCTACTGTAGCCATGTTACAGTGTCTAAACTTTCAATTATTTAAATATATTCAGACTTTTTTATGCCCCAGTATGTGATC